>JABFEB020000060.1:29331321-29341497 GCA_019775895.2 Stomatorhinus ivindoensis | reverse complement strand
CTCTGGGACAGAAAGCAAATGAAATGAAAGAGCGAATGCAGCAAATGAAAAACCCCCACTTTGAGTCACTGTCAGCTCCGTGACAAGAGCTCTCGTGGGAGGTCTGGGTGAGGGTGTTGGTGGGCATCTTCACTCGCGCTCATTTTATTTGTCTTTCTTTGCCTGGGGATTCAAATAATAGGAAAATATGCCTTTTATCCATTTTGCAGAAAGAGGATTGATTAAACAAAGTATGCAGGCGAGCTGTGTAGAGGGACCTTGTGTGACGGATGGCGCAGAGAAGATGGCGAGGCAGAGCACACACATGCACAAGCACAGAGAAGCACACGCACACACACATACACACGCAGTCAGGCGGGCCTCTAGCATGGTGTGGGAGACCACCACGGCAACTCTCATTTTGGGTTGGAGGCACTACAGACACTGCTAGACACTGTGCTACAGACACTGTGCTAGACACTGTGCTACAGACACTGTGCTAGACACTGTGCTACAGACAGCAGCTGGCATCCTGGATAAGGCACTGATCGAAAGGTTCCTCCCTTTAGGGTACTGGGTTTGAGTTATCCCTAACCCCGTTCCTACACCCTTCAATTTAATCTTAATCTAGTCTGCTTTTACTTTGAATTTCTGTGGCTAAACTACCTCTGTATAGTGATGAATACAAGAAGTACATAACATAAAGTGTGAAAAACCATTTCTGGCCTCCTTCAACTACAGGTTAGGTGATGCATAAGTCCGGCCTTGTATGTGACGAGAAATCACAATGACAATGAAACACACTGTCAGCATGTAGAAAACAAGGTCTCTGAAAAGGAACTTTAGTGTGACACGGCATGTAAAAACTACTCCCCACTATCTTCCCCACTCATCCCAGGATTTGGCAGGATTTTTGGTCAGTCACAGACAAACAAAAAAAACAATCAAGCCTCTCTCCGGCATTCTCTGCCAGCACTCGCTGGTAACCGTGGTAAACAGCATTAATGAGGCGAGGCCTCGTGCTATCAAAGAAAAGATGGTTGCAACCTGAGCAGACTGTGGCCAGACCGAGACAGAACTAACGTCCAGGACACACGTCAGATTTTTGGTTCATTGATTCAGCAAATTAGAGAGATACTACAAATAATCATATACACCTGGCACGTGAGAATGACTCTCTCACTGCCACACTATCTTTAGATTATGGAATTGGGTATGGAATCCATAGGGGTGACAGCAGTCAAGCACTGTGACTGATGGGAAATGTAGTTCCCTCTACCCACAATTAGTCAGAGGAGATACATGCACTGCTCTGTCTGCTGGGGCTGTGTCGGAAAGACACAGGTTGTCAAAGTAACAGTTCTGCTGCATCACACACCAAAGACACATGGATGGAGGATTCACTTCCTGAATCATACCCTAAAAACAACTACAACAGACTGAACTGCAGCAGCAAATACAGATACATTACAGAACCCCAGAACCCACATACAACAACAAACAGACCTGTAACAGCAAAGACAAACAGATACTACAAAGCATGCAGACCCAAAATACATAACAACCTCCAACTCCAAATACACATTATACACAACGTGACCCCAAATACACCACCATCAGGGGTATCTACATGCCCAAATGCAATCACAGAATCCTACAAATCTCCCCACATCCCCCATACAAAACGAATTCCATCTGGGTCTCATTCAGAGACTCCCCCATGTCCCACAGCTCCTGCTAGGGGATATTAGAAGCACGATGTGTGTTTTCCTGTTAAAGGCTGAAGGACAGAGTGTGACATAAACAAGCAGGACTGATTAGGGGAGAGTCAGCTGGGGGAGGGATGAAATGTGCAGGAGAAATGTTGTTATTTTTCCGCTGTTCCCTTGTTCTTTATTTATGTTCTTTATGCTCGTTAGTGTTTTAATGAACTAATTTATTATGATTTGGCAACACTATAACCAGCTCCTGTCCTGCTAACAAAGTCCTTCTTGAATCTGAATTTTAATTTTAATTAGAGCGGGAAAGTGAGAAACGACAGATCGTAGGGAGACTCACAGAAGGAGAGAGAGTGGGAGGTGATTAAAGCAGTCATTCAGCCCCGTGTCAGAGATCATGGGTGGGATGATAAACGGAGCCATTAGCCCACAACGTCTGTGTTTCAGGCTTGTTTCTGAGCAGGGGGTGAATACTGAAACCATCAGAAACCTCAGGCATCTTTTCTAGGTCCTTGTGCTATGATCCATCATGTGATCAGCACAGCATTGCTAAAGCTTCCAGAATAACCTTTCCATGATGCTTCACCTGTGTTCGTTGGAACTTACCTGACACCAGTCATCCCTTACTCTTACATAAACCAAATAGAGAGGTCGTTTAGTCTAGTTACATCTGGTTATTCCTTTGTGTTCCCAATCCCGGTTTCGTGATCCATTTGGCTGTTTTTTAGTGAACTTTGTTCTGGTCCAGTTACCCTTCCCATCCATGCACCTTCTGCATGCCTCGTCCCACAACCTTCCATTCCAACAGTGGCACCAAGTACCTAATTGTGTCTAATCTGATTTTGGCAAAATCTTTACTGAGCTCCTACAACCTCGTCGTGACTTGATTCCTCTGGAAAATCATAAAAGTTATTTAATGCAGCAGTTATGTTTCAATTATGTAAAGAAATGCTGGGCTTTGAAATATCAAAAAAAAGTTTTAAAGTTAATTACCTACTGAAAAGAACTGAGCTTAAAATGAGCTTCCTTCAAAAACATTAAACATTTGAGTGGACCCCTCAAAGAACCACACTGCATTTACATAAGATCATTCAAATAATTTGTTCCTCTTCAAAAACAATCAAGGACCAGTATGCTATTGAGAAGATGAAAGAGGATATTCTCTTCTTAAAAAATGAATTTCTCTTGGCAAAATTCATCATTTGCCACTGGCATCTGAAAGTATTTGGCAATAACATGGCAGAAACTCTTTTCTATAGCTCATTCTGAAGGTTAAGTATGCAGATCACACTTTTCACACTGTATTAATTGCTAAAGAATGGTGCATTTGACCGAACATTGCTTAGGCAGGACGGGAACTTTCTGGAATCGGGTCTAGGTCCAGCCTCTTCTCTGGCTGACTAAGAGCTTGAGTTGCCACTCCACTCTGCTGCCTCCTTTCACAGCCAATCACCTCGCCGAAAGGCCATGTGGCCCCAGTCCACCCACCCAGGTATTGGCTGCTTCATACCAGAGAGATCCTTAGATGACCTATGAGAGCTAGACTGTTCCCCCCCCAGACGGCCAAGTGGAGGCTTTCTATGAGCAGGCAGGTAAAACATGTCCCTTTAATCTCCTCAATATCATTTGTCCTTGAAAAATGCTGGAAAAGGGCTCTGGCCCAGCTGCAGTGCCCCCCCCCCCTCCCGATTACAGCCAAACAGGCCTGCTTTGTAGATTAAATTCCACAAAGATGATGAGCACCTCTTTAATCAAATGAAGCCTAAATCCAAAGCCACCCACGCTGTCAGGCTGAACGTCCGAGACTGGGTCACTCGAACCCTTCAGCCATTAAATAAACTCAAGCCTGGCACCATTATCCAGCTATACCAAGACCATGCCCAGAGCTTGCTGTTGAAATTCTACATTTCCATGCTATACTGAGGTCATCCTACGTAAATGGAATGTTAGTTCTGATCCCTGCAGGACCGTAGCCATGTCCTCCTGTAATGCTCATTGTATTGAGATTCACTCTTTAACAGACAAAAACAACTTTGTTACTTAATAAGCCCCAATTCTGGCCAAAGAACTTATTTTTACTATCGCATCCTGCTTTGCTGCCGCTTGTTCTTTTCCCAGTGTGGCTCTAATGAGATTACTCATGCTTCCAAAGAAAAGATGATTGCAACCTGAGCAGGACACACATCAGAGTTTTGGTTGATCAATTCAGCAAATCAGAGAGATACCACGAATGGCCATATGCACTTGGCATGTGAAATGGACTCTCTCACTGCCACACTACTAATTTGTCCTACCTCTCATTTCAGCTCTCGTTTGACTCACTCCAGCCGCCTCTCGTCTGCTCCCTCATCAGTGGTGTATAAAGTGCCTCCCAGTCTTGTGCTTCCCAGTCCAAGCATTGATGTTGCTTCCTGCTTGTGTTCCTGATTGTGTCCTATGCCATCTCGTCTTGCCTGCTCCTTGTCTCCCTGTTTTGACCCCACATGGTCTTTTGAGGGTATGCTAAATTACTGTGACCATGATGTCAGTCCACTGGTTCAAGGCAAAATACACAAATTAAACAGCTAAATTCAATCATCAGTGTAAGGCAGGAGCAGCTAGATTCATTAAGTACAGTCTGACAGAAGGTAAACCTCGTGGCAGGTCATGCTGGAAATTCCCTTGGTACACCTAAAAAGGCATCAGACAGTGCCCATGGAATAACAATTAAGCATAGAATGTGGAGTGACTCCTGGGACACGTTTTCCACTACCATTAACATAAGAGCAAAGTGATGTGATGTCTCCTGAATAATGGTGTCCCATGCCTCTGGCTGAGCTCCAGAAAAGTAGCACCGACGCTGCTCTGGTAGCTTACAGTGGCACAACATTTGGTGTTTCCTTTATTTCGGCACATTACAGTAATTACACTGAAGGAACTGATAAGCAGATACTTCATAGAAGCTGAAGCAGCAACCATCCAGACAGGCCTCAGGTGCTGGCCAATTGTTCCCCAGCCACCCACTCTCTGGCTTGTCACAATGGCCTGGGAAAAGACTGGCAGCCTTTCGACTCCACCCCCTGACGCCCGGAAGAAATGAAAATATGGACCTCCCCTCTTCCTCCATTGCCATGCTGAGGCCAAGTGACAATCTGGGGTTCTGGCTAAGAAGGTGACACTGGCCTTACCACTCAACTGTGCCATGTTTGCTACAATACTGTCTTCTGCTGTGGACATTTCATCAGCATCCACTGGTGTAGATGATTCCATCATCGTCCTGCAGTTTGGACAATTCAGTACCATCCCCTGGTGGGGACATCACTTTCCAAGGCAGACACATTAGCTCGTCAGTAGTCTTTTACTGTTCAGTACATAAACCCAAGACAACAAATATAAGTAACTCAGTTAACTAAATTTATGACATTTATTTATTTGGTTCGAATCAGTTTGAACTTGGAGATGCTGATGGGCAGAGCTTTGAAACTGAATCTGTCCCAGGAGGTCCCAAGCTCAGGACATGGGGTAGGAGTCCAGTATTGCCACGGTAGGAGTATGGAAGCATGTGTCATGGAAATGCATTGTGGAGACAATGTGTCACCACCATCCATATTGCACAAGATTCATGCTGGTAAGTCAAGGTGTTTGTTCGGCAAAAAAACATTGAGGACGTCTCATGAACCCTACATCTGTTGCTTTTTATGCCGCAGTTATTTCTCAACGGTTTAAATAATTAAGCAATCCACTAAAATCAACATGCAGTAAAATGCGTCATTAATACTCTATTCTTCAATATTCTCATTATTTAAAGTGCAGGAGTTTCTCATCTGTATATGTGATTTACAATAATGATTTGACATTTAAAAATGAGTCCTTCAATACCCTCCAAGCACAGATATAGACACAACACACACAGGCACAGTCAGGCAAAGATACACAAAGACAGACACAGTCCGGCACAGACACAGTTCATTCAGCAGGATCCATTCTGCTTCAATGCCTTTCTTTTGTCAACCTGTAGAAAACACCCCCCCCCCCCACGGCGCCCCCGCCATGTGTCAAACCAGAGCTGCATCAAAGAGCCTGGCGGACCCCTGGAACTGAACAGCTCTGAGCACAGCGGGGTGGATGACCGCTAATGGCAGCATCTGGCAAACGAAAAGCTAGTAGGTGAAAACATGTGCGTCCATTTGGGCCGTGGCTGGGAGGGAGTTCGGTGCCTTGTCTATTTATCAGCATGGTTACCTTTAACCGCTCAGCCAACACTTTTTTCCACATAGATGTCCTATCATGTACACTCCAGGATATCTAACAGTGGTAATTTAGCCTGAATGTCATGTCTGGAGATCTAAAAAAAAGGCTCTTGCCAGGACATGGACGGCCATTCTGCTTTTGGTCTTCATAGTCTAATCAGAATGAACTGTCACAGCATCCCTGAAAAGTGCCGGTTTCTCCTGGCTGAGTGGCCTGCAGTGTGACAGACAGGTATCTTCTGCTCATTGAAAATGTCCCCGTTTTAATGACATCCCTGCTGGTCTTCAGTGGGACAGTATGGACATAAAAACATTCCAGATGCTGCTGCTCAGTTTCAGCTGTGTCACACCCAAGAAGCACAGTGTGTAAATGAACACTAGGATGGACACTGGAATCACATCCCATCTCCCAGGACACCTTGGAGCAGGAGGGGGGAGATAACAGCTCTTCCATCAGTTAGAAGCACTGGCCAATGCATACGTGTGTTTTGGCTGGTACACAAAGTGTTAAATTCTCATATTAAAGTTGCCATACTCTGGTTTCAGCCTTTGAGGGAGGGTGCTGTAAGCAGCTGACAAAATGAAAAACAAGATCTATCACAGGGGCAGGACGAAATGGGGTAGGGAAGTCTGGGGCGCCAGTGGTCAGGACGGAGAGATGTAACAGGGGGCAGGGGCTGATGGGAAGCAGTGGGTGAGGCAACTAACTTCACCCAAACCAGCAGCATGGAGTCAATCCTCATATGACACACAGACACCCTCCACCTCCGAGCCAAGAAAACATGGAACAAAAGTCCCAGCAAACAAGGCTCATGTTTGGAACATTACAGAGCTGCCCAGACACGCCTGTCCAGACCCTCCTGATCCAATGGTGGACAGCGTGCCTGGGGCAATGGGGCAATACTGAACCCACCATTTTCCATTGGTGACATCTGCTGATCCCACTCTAGGTGTACGACGCTTCAGCCCCACTCAGTGCCGTGCTGCTAACGTACTAAGCCCTAGTGCGACTGACTTGACCCGGGGAATTGCAAAGACGGCGTCACAATGATGCCTCATGCATACTCACCATTTCCTGGGAGGCAGCCAGCCATGCGAAGGATGATGACTGGCCAATTAAAGTTTGATTTGAGGAAGGTTTGTCTAATATAACAATAATTGCCATTTATCATGATGGCGGGCAGTGCTCAGATGGTCAATAAACCTGGTTTCTGGCGGCACCCAGTGAGACCAAAACTGGCCCAAAGCGGACAGAGCTGGAGGGGATGCTGACGTCACAGTGTGCTGTGGCTCAGAAGTGTGATGCCGCAGCTTGGGCTTTTCCATGGGACCTGGGGGGAGGGGGGGGGGGCTGCACCATGCCTCTCAGCAAGGGGGTGATTTGTGACAATGGCATCGGGAAGTGAAACACGAGACATTCATTTTCTATCTGCCGCTTGCTGTTATTGAACAGGTACACAGAAATTTGTCTTCAGGGGGCTTTGCTGTGGCGCACACATGCGTATACACACACACACACACACACACACACGGCATGTGGAGACAGCTTGGTGGATCTCTGGCTTTCCTCACCCTACCCATGTTCCTCACAATCATCTGGTGATGTACGACCCCTCTGGTAACAAGGTGAGCACTGATCAGACCCCTGTCATCCACACCAGCCAGTTCAATGACAACTGGGAGAAAATATCATGTCAATGATGCAAATGACATTATTAATACAGGTTTTAAGTTTAGAAAAAATATACACTATTGGTGGCATATCAAAATTCTTCTTGAAAGACAGTGGCAGCTGGCAGTAATCGCATACAGTGTGCAGTACTATCAGACAGAATCTGCAGTATTAGTCAGACACAGACTGCATTAATCAGGTACCCTGCAGCATCAAATAAACACAGACTACAGTACTAATCAGAAAAGATTTGCAGTATTACTCTGACAAAGACTGTAGTATTACTCAAACAAAGACTGCATTATTGCTCAGATATGATTTGAGATATTACTCCAACAAAGACTGCAGTACTGCAGTACTACCCAGACACAGTCTGCAGAAGTAATTAAACATAGACAGGAGCATTACAACAGAATTGTGATGATCTCCAGTGCAGGGTCAGCCAACATGCAGCATCCATGAGCTGGTAGTTAGGGATCTTGCTCAGGGGCCCACAAACATGTACTTATTCTGCTGAGGTTCGACCCCAAACCAGTAATCTCCCAATCACACGCACAGAAGCTTAGCCTGCTGAGCCACACACGGCCCCACACACACTAAAGTATTACTCATACATTATCTGCAGTATCAATTAGACACAGACTGCAGTATTGCTCAACAAAGACTGCAGTATCAATCAAACAAAGGCTGCAGTGTTAATCAGACATAGGCTTCAGTATCACTCAGGCACAGGCTCCAAGCATAGACTCAGCTCTCTGACTGCTGTGCAGTGATCTGGATCTATGTCTTGGGTTCCTGCGTGTGCTGCAGTGCTTCTCCTTTGCCTGATCGATGGACTCGCCTCCCTACTTCACCCTCCGACAGTTTGCTTGTGTTGGCCTTTAGAACATCCCCACAGTTTCCAGGCTTCCAAGAGCCCCCCAAGACCATCATATGTCCACTCAATCACCTCCTGCTATTGACTCCATAACATCTACTGAGACACACTCCCTGGCACTTTCTGTGTGTCAGAAGCATAAATTTTAAACATGTACACGCACACACAAATACATGCTCAGAGATGACAAAAACATGGTGGGCCACTTATATAAATGGCTGTCGCATCAGTGCTGTGACAGCCTTCAGACCTCCCTCCGTCATCCTGTCCTATCTCTTCCAGGATTTTTCTTTAATTCCTCATTGATATAAAATCCATCCTCACTGTGCTTTGCCGCTGCTGCTTCCGATTGATGTTGCTGATGGGAGAGCTAGTGAAGGCCTGATCGTAGCCACGGCGACCGTCGATTTTGCCCCACAGTCACGAACACGTCACCGCTGGGGACGCCTGTGGAAGAAGTGGGCGCAGGGGGTTGGCCGGAAAGTGAGTAAGGCTCAGTGACGTCCGCCGAAGGAGACCTGCGCTCTGGCCCGCAGGCGGACATGCACTGTGCTGTCACTTCACCAGGAAAGAAAACAGTGTTTTCAAAACACCATCATTAAAGGCTAAACAGCCTCGCTCAACGCGCCGGGTAGCAATCAGTTATGTGGCCACGCGTTACTGAAGTAATCTCACATATCCTATGACTCATTTATACAGCTGCACCTGAACATGCAGGCCATCCTCTCTAGCAGGCTTTACCCCTCTCCAGATCCGACGAACCCCCCCCAAAACCCACTCTCAGTCTCAGAAGCGTAACACGAAACCACACGCCTACTTACAGAATAATAACCACACACCAAACAAACCATCACCCATTACTTTAGATGAGCAGCTCAGCCTAAGGATCTCACTGAAACAGCCAAGCTTCAAACTGGCTACATAAACAGAAGCTGAGTTCATCAACATACAGAAAGAATAATGGCAACTGAAATGATTCAAAAGTGGATGGGCAGGGGAGTAATCAACAATGTGGTAAAGCAAGATAACAAGATACATTTCATAAACTCTAGCATAGATGTTTTCCTGTACAAGAGGCCCTACTTCGATTAGTATTAAAAGTATTAATACTATTAGTATTAAAAGTAGACTGGTTAATAGCATCGCCCCACTGTGTCAGTGACCCCCCCAGTCTGCCAGTGACAAAGTCTGAAGAAACTTTATTAAATCTTCCTATTCACAAAGTTTCCCCCTTGCTGCTGTTTCCATAGCAGCCCATTGCAGGGCTCAATGCTCTGTGCATGGCATGAGACCAGGCCCGTTTCCTGATCTGTCATCGAGGCGAAGCGCGCAAACAGGAGTGAAGCATAGCTGTGAAGAAGCCACAGGAAGACGTGCTCTTTGTACTTGTGCTTGGGGGGTGGGTTGCACCTGCAGCGACTCTACTAACCGCAAGGTTGCTAAAGGGCCCTTACACAGGGGACAAGTATCATACTTTATAACTTTCTTTATTGGCCGGGTACAAACAGAAGGGACTTTAGTATTAATCGCATACTGCAGTATTAATCACAGGCTGCTATATCCACCACACGGCAGTAGCAATCACAGGCTATACTGTCACTCAGATTGCAGAATTAATCACAGACTGCAGTGTCTGACAGGCTGCAGTACCAGTCACAGGCTGCAGTGTCTGACAGGCTGCAGTACCAGTCACAGGCTGCA
>JABFEB020000060.1:29273459-29283904 GCA_019775895.2 Stomatorhinus ivindoensis | reverse complement strand
TATATTATATTATATTATATTATATTATATTAGATATATTGTCTGGTACAGCAGCCTTCCATGGGTTTATTCTGCATAGTTTTCCTCACGTTGGGTGATTGTCAGACTGAGGCATCACTGTCACAAGCAGGTGGCGCTGTCCTGTAGTTGGTGATATCTTGAATGCCCTGCCACGATGCGCCATGTGTCACCGCTGCCCTGGAAGTGGCTGTGGATTGTTTGGGCGTGTTCACGCTTTGCCACTTCAATGGCTCAGGACAGTTTGGACCTTGCTGTATTGAAGGCCTCCTTGTCACCTGATCTATGTGCAGTGTCCCAGGTCATCATCAGTGCACACTCTTCCACAGTCATGCACGGCGTCTGCTTCTTGGCATATGATGATGGTCTTGGAGGCAGTGACGTCCTCAGTGCACTTGCTGATGTTACTGCGATGCTGTGTACTCTTCCAGGCTGGTGTAGTCGCAGCTTCCCTGAACATGTCCCAGTCAGTGTGATCAATGTAGTCCTGGAGAGCTGAGGTGGTTCTTTCTGGTGCTGTAAGGGACATATATTACAGTAATGGAAAGTTTGGAATTTCCATGATGTACATATGCAAATTAAGAGGAACACAATAAAAGCTAATAAAAAAATTCTGTTCTCCAAAAAGTTACTGACATCTAGTTGGACGGCTAGATGAACCGCCTCAGTTCCCAAACCTCTCCGCAGGGGCACCACAGTCATTCCATGTATTTATTACTCTGGAGTTGCTCACGGGGAGAGGCGCCGAGCAGGGGTGGGCATACTTATTGCCCCCTGGCTGGGCGCCTGTACATTGGGGTTTACCGCAGTGCACGAGAGGGTAGCCTCCCCTCGCCTTCAAGTCGGGGGACAGGTCCTGACTGTTGTTTGCACTTATGCCCCAAACGGCAGTTCAGAATACCCACCCTCTTTGGAGTCCTTGGAAGGGGTGTTGGACAGCGCACCTCCTGGGGACTCTCTTGTTCTGCTGTGGAGACCGATTTGAACCTGAGTGGTGTATTGTTATTGGACTTCTGTGCTTGTCACGGATTGTCCGTAATGAACACCATGTTCAGGCATAAGGGGAGATCAACAGGCGGGTCGGTGCGGTGTCAGCAGTGATGCGGGTGCTGCATCAGTCTGCCATGGTGAAGATGGAGCTGAACCAAATGGCAAGTGTCTCAAGGGCTTCGCAATTATTTATTAGTCATTACTGAATAGACAACCCTTTTATGGAGAATAATTTCTGGACAATAGGTGTGACAGGCACAGGTTTCACAGTTAAGCATTCAGTCTAAAGCAGGTATACTGTGGACTTCAATCCAAAACACAATGTAATCCAGACCATGTAACTGACCACCACCATTCACTGTGAAAACTGGACCTGGGGGAAAAATAATTGAGTACTTGTTCTGTAAGGCAAGGCCTTGATTTTACTGTGATCTAAGCAGAGCCAAGGTTTGGAATTAAAAGCTCCAAATGAAGGCCCAGACATTAATAATGACTGACTTCTCTGGTTCAGATGTAAATCAGCTGATAAAGGAAGAAGTTGTCCTTTATATGATGATGAAAAAAAAACAGAAGTCAAAGCTCATATGTAAATATCAATAGTCCTCAGGGGGTGTTAGTTATTTTATAAGCCATGATCTAAAAACCGTGGACAGACAGTGAGTGAGACGGAGCTCAGACGGAGCTCAGGGCAGCAAGAAGAACATGAGAGCTGGAACCATTCTGATCCTCTGGGGACTGGTTGTGGTTGTTTCACCTGGTAAAAACATCAGTCATTCAGTATTCCGTCGTGTCAGCTTTTCAAATTTGAATTGTTTGCACTGCTATAACATTTATTTCCAGTTGGACAGACATTATCCTTATAAGAGCAAGTACAGTACTGGGAAAAAGTCTTAGACAGCTAAAGAAAATGATGTTTAACCTTGTTATCGTGTTAGTAAGTTTATTGTTTGTAAGTTTATAATGCATAAAAGTGCCACATAAATTTGTGTACTGCATCAAGGTTTTTTGACTTTATCAGGAACCTGTATTTAACAAAATAAATTATTATTTTTTTCACTAGGCAAAGCATGCCCAGACATGTACGGCAAGATAAGACCAATTCAGTTTATTTATATATAATTCTCTTGAGGTTTATTTTACTACCATTATTTTTTTTTTTTGAAAACGAGAGGTATGCTGTCTCTTAAAGGCCCAGAAAGCCAAACCAATCTTTTCATAGGTAAGGAAGCCTAGCAAGGTAACGAAGAGGTGAGAAACAAATTGGATGATAAATAATTGTTTTGAGGATATTTTGTTGCTGACTTAAGACATGGGTCGGCACCAACCTGTTTAACATAAGAGATAGGAACAGAAAACTAACATATGACAAACGTGATTATCTTTATATTGCAGTTAAATTATGTTATTATGCCTGTTAAAGTATGTTAGCTTAGCCATTTCAAAACCTCCGCTAAAATCACCCCATTATTTCCACCGACCATACAATAAACCCATGTATTTTTTTTACTTGACCACTAGCACACCTTATATACCTAATCATTATCTCATTGACTTTTTTAAGCTAATTAAGTTAATTAATTAAGTGAGCTGGTGGTAAAATTTAATCATGGAGTGGCTTTGAGGAAAGGTTTGGAAAGTGAAGCGGTGTTCATCTAGCCATCCAACTAGATTTCAGAAATGTTTTGGAGAACAGAAAATTTTTTAACTAGCTTTTATCATGGGTGGATCTAGAAGTGGGCAGGAATATCTGCTCTGCCCACCCAATTGGTCAGCTTTAGCCTGTGCCAACTGAATGTTCTAACCACATTTATTTCATTAATCTCATTAGATATTCTTCCGAGGAGCATTTGTTACCTTATTCTTATTAAAGCTCCTTCTTGTTAAAATGTATCTTTTGTTGCTGTAGTTAGCTGTAATGTTGTGTTGAATACGGATCTTTGCTATTACTGGCTTAGGTAACTCTTAGATAGTTAGCCAGCTAGGTAACATTACTGTTGGCTAGGAAGTTGACTAAAACAGTAAAGTAGAACCCCCATATTCACTGATTTGGTAACCGCGGTCTCATTGTAATTTGTAAATT
Organism: Stomatorhinus ivindoensis; assembly: GCA_019775895.2. NCBI lineage: Eukaryota > Metazoa > Chordata > Actinopteri > Osteoglossiformes > Mormyridae > Stomatorhinus > Stomatorhinus ivindoensis. The sequence continues at coordinate 29,280,816 of JABFEB020000060.1, read as the reverse complement.
AAATTTTATCATAGGTATGTAATTAAATAGAAAACAAGTAATTTATAGTGTTTGCTACTATCCAAGATTTCGGATCTACATGGTAGACAGTTTGCTTACAACTGATATCGGTGCAGAGTGGCCAACTTTGGTCAGCTGGCTAGAGAGAGATTTCCAATTCGAAGCAAGTCTGCACACACATTTACAAGTATGTAGCAGTTTTATTACCAGTGCTCAGTATAATGAAATTATCTGGTTTGATAGATTACATGCTATTTGAGTCACTCAAGTTAGTCCTTCACAACCATAAACAGTTTGCGAAGTTAGTTTGTTTATGGTTTGATAATTATCTTTTACTGCTGCTTCTTTTTAAGGAGCATCCTTCCCTCCACTATATCAGCCTTCGTGTTACATATTCTGCTCTTATATTTTTATAAACCATGAGATTGAGTTCCAAATTTGGTTTTAATATGCCAGTCAATAAACTTATGTTTATGTTTAGTTTATGTTTGGTTAGCAGACATTTCTATCCAAAGCACCTTACAGAAATCACATAATTCTTTCCTGATTAGAGGGATGACCATGAGAACACAGTTTATATAAATGAAAACATACCTGTGCCCGATGTATTTCTGTGGTTTTACAGCACTGTAGTATAGTCCATCATGTTAAATGCTGCCTACCCAAAACTTCTACTTGTACCCCCAACCTGAGCAATCTAGATGCAGGCCTGGACTTTATGTTACTCTTAATTTCCATATGTTCTAATGTATTTTTTCTTCTGAGGAAATGTGCACTTTCTAGCCAGATAAATAACTTCAAACATTTCTTTTGGTTGCCTAAGATTTTTGCACAGTACTGTATGACATACCTAAAGATATCAGCTGAGGGCAACAATATAGGGCAGTTATAACCATTTCTGAGAAAAGTCCATTGATTTCCCTCAAGAAAATTTTTACCTGCAAAAAAAAGTGGCTCATTGCTGTAGAATTTCTCCTGAATAATCTTTAAAAATATTAATCATACCACATTCTTTGTTACATAATGTTTTTCAGGAGTCATAGGTGGTGATTGGGCTGTATGGTATCAACCGAATGCAGTCTGCGCTGTGAGAAGATCTACTGTGGTCATTCCCTGTCAATATATATATCCACAATCACGCAGTGTGAAGAGAGTCATGTGGTGTCAGAATAATTCGAACTGTGAATACTCACCATTTGTCTATGACAGTGATAATTCTGTCATTCTATACAGAGCAGTGTATTTAGGGGACAAAGTGAAGAACTGTACATTAATGATAAATGACATTACAGTCACTGATGCTGGAGTGTATAGATTCAGGTTTATAACCGATGACCCCATTGGAAAATGGACTGGTCAGCCTGGAGTGACTCTTCAAGTAGATGGCAAGTATTGTTAAAATTCTTTTCAATTTTCAGCTAATCATTCCATCACACATAACAATTCAACCCTGCAATGTGTTTTTTAAATAATGACGTAATAACTCCCACTTTGAAGGTTGATTAGTAATCAGTATCATGGATTATGAAGCACTTTGCGTGAATTGAAAAATGTGAGCCCTCATTTAGAGGTTTTGTGTTTTTGTGATTTTCATGAAAATTTATTCTCCATATAAAATAAGTTGGGGGGTGGCGGGGGTGGGGGGGCTAAATGAAAGATGATTACATATGAATTTTATCCTGTAGGATTAATGGTTAGGGTGACCTGCAATGGAAACAGAGATGATTCTGACATGTTGCACAGAGAACTACTGTATCTCACACTGTGTGATTTTAGAATTAAAGGTGGAGATGACCTCATCTAGAGGAAACGGAGGATTGACAGAAGGAGATTTCGTGAATCTGACATGTAGCACTGTGAGCTGCTCTCTCAACCAATCAGAATTCAGCTGGTTTAAGGACAACCAGCAATTCCCAGAAACACAATCCACACTCCACTTCAAACCTGCCTGCAAATATGACTCTGGAAACTACTCCTGTGCTTTAAAAGGCAGTGAGAAAACTATGTCTAGCAGGTTTAACTTTACTGTTAATGGTAAGCAGTCGTGTTCTTGCAATTTCCCTTATTAAAATAAAATCTTAAAAAAGTGGATCAGAGACATTTATTCGTGTTTTTCTGAGTTTCAGGTAGTGCTTGGACTGTATATTATCCAGCGAAAACCCTGTGCGCAGTGAGAGGATTAACCGTTGTCATTCAATGTGACTATTATTATCCAGAGTCATACAATGTGGAGTCGATGATGTGGAGTCATAATACTGAGGATTGTACTGGTAAACAATATACCTGGTACAGTAATAATACAAACGTCAGTGCTGAGTATATAGACAGAGCAGAGTTTATGGGAAACAAAGTGATGAACTGTACATTAAAGATAAAGAATGTTACAAAGACTGATGCTGGAGTGTATAGATTCAGATTTACAACAAATGGGTGTGAACAGTGTGGTCAACCTGGAGTAACTCTTCAAATTGATGGTGAGTGTTTCGGCTTGTTTTAAATTCAGCTAATGGCTGTGCAATGCAAAATAATCAATGACCTTTCCTGAATGTCTGCAGTCGAATGGCTCAGTGCATAGCACTGTTGCCTCCCACCTGCTGGGTGTTTAAATCCTGCCCTTGCCTGTTGTGGGGGTTTGGATGTTTTCCTAAGTAGCCTGTGCATCTATTTGTACTCTGGATTTCTTTTGCAGTCCAAAGATATGTAAATAGTCTAAGCATCATCTCTAAATTGTCTGTATAGTATGATGGTGTGTGTGTGTGTGTGCTTGTTTATGTGTACTCTGTGATTTCCCAGCTACAGTGTATCCCAGGGTTATGCCATTTGCTGCCTCGGATAGGCTACAGCAGGGGTCTCAAACTCCAGTCCTGGAGGGCCGGAGCCGTACACAGTTTTTGGTTCACCCTCATTTGACACACCTGATTCACCTCCTTGTGCTAATTACCACACAACTCTTAAACTGAATCATTTGTGATGGAACAGGGAAAGAACTAAGATACACAGGGATCCGGCCCCCCAGGACAGGAGTTTGAGACCCCTGGGCTACAGGCAACCATGACCAGAGGAAGTGGGAGATAAGTTGTTTGTATTGTATTAGACAATTAAATTACTGAATTGATAATGTCAGTTACTGCTGATGTTGGAATGTGTAATATGTTTATTAAAGAAAAGGAAAAGATCTGGCTCTCGAAAAGTATATGGACCTGGAAGGGGATTCCAACATCATGATAACTACATAGAAGTGCATAGCAGTTGAACAATAATGCTTCACTTTGTGCTTTACTTGTTCTATCTCACATTGTGTGATTTTAGAATTAAAGGTGGCGATGACCTCATCTACAGGAAATGGAACATTAATAGAAGGAGATTCTGTGAATCTGACATGTGACACAGGGAGCTGCTCTCTCAGCCAATCAGAATTCACCTGGTTTAAGGACAACCAGCCAATGTCAGAAACAAAGTCCACACTTTACTTCAATCCTGTATTTTACCAAAACTCTGGAAAATATTCATGTGCTTTGAAAGGGTACAGAAACACTGTATCTGATCCTGTCCTAATAACTTGTCAACGTAAGTATTTAGTCTAATTTGGGACATGTATCAAAACAGACTAAAAGCAACTGGTAAGAATAGTAGGACTGACGTAAACCCATGGGCAAATTTAGAAATCTTGGGCCCCTGGGCACAACCGTCCCCCCACCAAACTGAAACAGAATAGGCTAAAATCATGTAGCATGCATGCACCATGAGGGAGCCTCATTAAAACAACTGGTTAACCAAAGGGGCTAACCAATGTAATGTGCTAACCAATTACAGCCCCCCCTTAGGTAATTTATGGGGCTTTTGGGCCTCAGAAACCTCACTTGACGAAAATTGGTGTAATGTCTACGTCTTGGACCTTATTTAATAACTAGCACAGCCATCGCTATAGGATGACTTAATCTAAAAATGGCCACAGATTCCATTAACAAGGTGGGCGACATTATTCACGGCCAGGAAACTAGCAAAGCATCAAATTACCTTTTTAAAAGCTTAACAATCTAACTTAGCCTGGCTACCTTCTTTGTGTTTGATTTCTAGCTTGGCATCACAAGCCCAGTAAACTTTTTGTTTAATTCATTTTGCTACAGCAGTAGATCGGATAGCTCCAGTCTTTACTCAGGACATCACCATCTGCTGCATGTTCATGAGTCAGCAACATAGACAGGTCCACTTTTTTGCTTCATACGCAAGATATGCTAATTAGACCAATTCCAAGGTGATATAGTGGCGCACACTGCTTTCCAATCCGCCTCCCCTCTGTGTGTGTGGGGGGAGTTTGCATGTTGTTTTGTAGTCCAAAGACATTCATTTGGTTACTTGGTGTCGCTATATTGCACATTAAGTATGTTTGTATATGTGTGGCCTGTGGTGTACTGGCATCCTGCCTTGTGCTGTTTGGAATTTGTGACCCTGATGAGGATGGGTGGTTAAATAATGAGAAAATAAACTAAATCCCCATTAAGAAAAAGAATAAAAAGCAATACACACCAGTTGGCTTAATTAACATTTGTTGTTTATTGGCAAATAAATAAGATTAAATTCCATTTACAATGTTTTCCTTCCTTTTCAGGTACAGCTAACTCAACAACAATAATACTAGTGATTGCGGGAGTCCTAGGCTGTTTGGCTCTTTTAGCTGTAATAGGTTGCATAATGAGGTAAGTGTTATATGATTCATTTTCTATAGAATAATTTAAATTAAACGTTTTATATGCAAATACTTTTTTTCACAATTTGTTCAATTTGTCTAAATACAAAGTATAGTAATAATACTGATGCAGAGATTTCTTACTGTATATAAAGTTTGTCTCACAGAAGGAAAATAGATTCACTGAATGAGAAGAATGACAGAGGGGGGCAAACACAAGTAAGTCACTGAGTATAACTGAGTATTTTGTTAGAAACTTATCAAAGTCATTCTCAGATCATACGTGCAGTTGTGGGTTGGCTTGTTTAAACATTTTTAAGAAACAGTTAGTTTACTTGGACATTATTTTATTTTCTGTATATCGCCACCTAAAGAATGAAGAAAATCCAAAAATCGAAGAGTCTGACATTTCCCAAACTGGGAACCAAACAGAGGAAGTCGCATCACAAAAGGAGGAAGCCAGTTATGCTTCTGTTCAGCTTAACACCAAAGAATCTGAAAAAAAGTGAGTATGAATTGTACTACTTAGTCTATTGCATGGTATGGAAATTACTTAGACATGTAAAAACTAATGTTATATTTTAGAAAATAAAATTAAAGTTTTTCATAAAACTAAACCTTGTAAGTATACTATTGAGTGATGAGTTATTTTCCTGCATATAATGTCTGTTTTATTTGTTTTGAAAGGAAGACAGATTCTCTGAATGAAAATGACAGAGGGACGAAACTACAAGTAAGAAACAATATAATAACTGAGGGTTTTACTTAATATGTATCAGACTAAATCTTGCTGTCTTTTTCCATCAGATACACAAGAGTGGTTTGATATATTGAAACATTTTAAATAATCAGTATTGTTTCATACGGGTAATATATATTTTTCCTGTTTCTATTTAAAGATTACAGAAGATGATGATTATATGCAGATTACAACACCCAATATTTCCCAGATTAGGAACCAACAAAAGGAAATTTCATCTCAGAAGGAGGAAGTCTGTTATGCTTCTGTTCAGTTTAATACTGAACAACCCAAAACAGAGTGATTGTGAATTTTATGTCTTATTTTAGTTTATCTACAATTTAATAGAACGTACAAAACCATCAAAACCACTTTAACATTTTCCGCTTAAATCCTGCAGGTATGCTGCCAACGACAATGCAAGCCATGATGATGCAGTCGTCTACTCTGCGGTCAGAAACACAGCCACCCACAGTTAAACCTGGTAAAATATCACTGCTCTCTAGTTCTTTGTGGAAAGCATTAAAACCTAAAAATAACGCACCATGAAAGTCAGGCTTCCATCAAAATCTAAGTCATATGTGGTGGGTATAGAAAGTCGCCTGCAGCCTGTTTAATAAAGAAGCAAACAAACAAAGGCATGAGCAAATAAAGAGATAGATGATAGATAGATAGATAGATAGATAGATAGATAGATAGATAGTCATAATTGTTTGGAATTTTACATTTGCCTGACTATATATTCATCAAGGTGGAGGTGGTATTCTATATCCACTGTATAATTAAGCAATCATACGAGAAGGAGTGCAGTTGTACTCTTGTATATCACGGCTCTTTTTCAGTTGTAGACATGAGGCTGCAGGAAAAACCTTTCACACACCCAGAAAATTCAATCCATAAGTTATTATAATTCAGTCTATATAATTCTGCAGATTTGATCATATGCGTCAGAGGAGCTGATGGGGCTGGAGTGACCGCAGAGCACTGTTGAGCTGCCCTGCTCCCTTCTCTCAATTAACTGAGGCAGACCAGATCTTCTTTTATTTTCATTTATAGTATGTATTCTATTTTATTTAGACATGTAAAAATCCAGTGTGATTTGTGGCCTCACACCTCCAGGGTTTGAGGTTCAAGTCCAGCCTCTGCTTTGTGTTTGTGGAGTTTATATGTTGTCCCTGTACCATATGGGCCATATTGCCATAGTGTGTGAATGAATGAGGCCCCTGCAATGGATATTAATTGTTAAGGATTTTGACTGTAGTTGATGATGTTATATATAGTAAATTACATGCAAAACATGTGGCCATCCTGTCTACCTTATGCCTGATGCTGAGCCAGATCCCACCTGTGACCCTGATCAAGATAAGTGGTAGATAGACTTAATTATCTATTTATCCTTATTCTTATTCACTCACATTATTCACAGTGAGGGAGCACATGCTGCAAAAGCTTCATGGCACATAAGCTTTCTGTGTGTTAACAGTATCGCTCACTGCAGAATAGTATTTTTGGTTTCCTTCATTTTCTGAAAGTAAAAGTTTTGATATGGTAAATTTTTTTTTTAATACACATATCCTACAAGAAGATATTAAATTTTTACTGACTGAGTCATTTGACGTATATAGATACAGTTCAATGAATACAGACAAACAGTACAATGACAGATCTAGGAAACTATCTATCTATCTATCTATCATCTATCTAATCTACCATCTATCTATCTATCTATCTAATCTATCTATCATCTATCTATCTATCTATCATCTATCTATCTATCTATCTATCTATCTATCTATCATCTATCTAACATCTATCTATCATCTATCTATCTATCATCTATCTATCTATCTATCTATCAATCTAACATCTATCTATCATCTATCTATCTATCATCTATCTATCTGTCATCTATCTATCTATCTATCTATCTA
>JABFEB020000060.1:29257092-29267251 GCA_019775895.2 Stomatorhinus ivindoensis | reverse complement strand
TGCTGTGTAAAGAAGTGCTTCCTTAAATCCAGTTTGAAATGTTCTCCCGCTAATTTCCACCTATGGCCACGAGTTCTGGTATTTGAACTAATGCTGAAGTAACTATGCGTATGTTGATGGTTCCATGTCCCACTCTCACCAGTGTGGGGAAGCAATAAAAAAGGATAATAGGACATTGGGTTACATCTCTAGGTGTGCGGGGTTTAAGTCAAGGGAGGTGATGCTAAGATTCCCATACAATTCCTTGGTAAAACCACATCTAGAATATTGTGCGCAAGTTTGGTCACCATACCTAAAGAAGGACATTGCTGCCTTGGAAAAAAAGCAAAGTAGGGCTACAAGAATTATTCCTGGTCATAGAGGAATGTCTTATGAGGAGAGGTTAGCTGAGTTCAATCTGTTTAGCCTCGAGCAAAGGAGACTAGGGGGGGACATGATCCAGGTATATGAGATTCTAACAGATCTAGATGCTGTTCAGCCAAATGGCTACTTCAATATTAGTTTAAATACTAGAACTCATGGTCATAAATGGAAATTAATGGGAGAACATTTTAAATGAATCTGAGAAAGCACTTCTTTACACAGTGTGTAGTTAGAGTATGGAATAGTCTTCCTGTTAGTGTAGTGCAAGCTAAAACCCAGGGTTCCTTTAAGTCAGAGCTAGATAAGTTAAGTTCTCCCCAAACGAGCTTGATGGGCCGAAAGGCCTCCCCTCGTTTGTAAATTTCTTATGCTCAATTTTCTTGTGTTAATCAAAAAATAAAAGAAATGTTTTTCAGTACGACACTTCATTATTGCTTAAACTGAGGTTGGAAAAATTTCCTTCCTCTTCCTCACTGTTATGGCAGGGTATTGAAGTCCAAATCGTTTTCTTTTACCTTGTTGCACATATTAGATTTGTTTTCATATCGGAGACCGCATAGGGGTATGAATTGAGACTGCAATTAAAAATAATTAATTGTCCATCCTCAATGCATAGTATAATCTAAAGAAAATATGCAATTAGTTTAATAAATTGCCGGTATGCTGGGACCATATACTATTTATTATACTGAAAAGAATATACAGTGGATGGAAGGATGGATTTACAGACCTCTGAAATGTTCTCACCTAGATATGCCACTTCCTTCCATTCCAGCTCTTTCTGCTTCATGATCACCTTCACCTCTGAGTGCTTGTCCTGCACATCCAGGCATAATTTACAGCCTACCCTCTGGGACAATTTGTCTTCCAGGGCTCTGGAGATTGGACAATCCCTTGAGGAGAGGAGGATCACCTGCAGAGATGCCACCAGGGACATGCACTGTCACATTAGTTCAAGTGACTGGGGCAGAACGATGTGTAACAGTGACTGCTAAAGTCAGGAAGTCAGCAGAATACCATACTAAAATAAATGCAATAATATATAAAAAATACATAAAGAAATTGAATGTGGAAGTCCACCCCAGCCCCGTGTTGCTGGGAATAGCCATCAGCTCAAGATGTGGTTTAAATACGGATGAATGGAAGATGAAGGAGAGACGTTACAGGGAGAAGTTCTGCCAAGGTACCTCCACTCCCTCCTGCTGGAGCATGGTAATGCCAACCACATCCTGGCAGTTGACAGACACCATTTCCTCGCCTGCAGCAGATATGTACATCTGACCATCTGTCAGGCATCCAGAGATGTTGCACAACAGTAGCTTTATCACCTCCAGTTTATCCATCCCAAAGTAACCATACCTGTGGGGGGGTCGCATCACACAGCCACTATCATCTAACAGCATAGAGATCAGTGCACTGATTTAGGCCGAGGCCCAATATGATCTGTGGAACTCTAGAAGAACTTGAATTACAGTAACTTGACAAATTTGATCATTACTGTTCCCAATATAGACCTCCAGACATGAAAAACACGTATCATTCAAATTAAAAATATATATCCTGGAGGGTCAAAAAGTACCACTCCACATAAATACTGCCACAAACCAGTGTGATCCATTTTACTTCATTATTCAATTAACACCGAGCTTTTAGTTGTTCTACCTGAGAACTCTTTGCTCAGCAACAGGCCAATCTATGTCCACATCAATATCCACGCTGTATTCAGGGAGCATCTCAAAGTAGGCCATTTTTCCACCCTGAAAAGAGAGAGAGAGAGATCCACCTGTTAGGGGGCTTTCACATGATCAGAGCATTGTGCCAAACCTAGTGTGAGCACTGTCATTGTACATGAGCAACATTGCTGAGAAGTGCCACAGAACCAAGAGCTAAGATGTCAACATAAAACACTCAACTCTGATGATCTTACTTTTTGGTTGTACAGTGGTACCTCAGAACTTGAATTTAATCTGTTCAGAACTCCGGATCGAATCCGGTTCGAGTTCGAGTTGTGATCGAATTTTCCCCATAAGAAATAATGGAAAACCAATTAATTGTTTCCCGGCCCCAAAAAATTATACATAAATATGTTCTTTTAGCATTCAATCACAAAATGAACCAGATAAAAACAAGAGCATATACTGTACTAAACACATCTAAGCACATTTACAGTAATTTGTAAAGTAAAATAAATGTATCCAAACAATGTGTCCTGCCCCGATCGTCCGCTCCAACCATGTACCACGCCCCCTCGTTAACCTCGTGTGGAATCCCCATGTGATCAGCTGTTTCAGGTTGTTGTCATTAGTCCTCTGTATTTGTCCACGTTTCAGTTTGTTTCCCTGGTCCGGTCATTGTATTGTCCGTCTGCATTTTGCCTGCCTTACCTGTAATTAAGCCCCATATTCCCCGATACCCTGAGGTCTGCGCCCTTGTCTCCGTTCTGTCCCCGCTCGGCAAAAAAAAATTATTATAATTAAACATATTAATGGTTTATTATTAATATTAAAATAATGAATAAGAACTCTATTTTTAAATGTATTTTATTATACAATAATAATAATAATTACTGTTACTGTATATCATTGTCTAAATGTATTTTTACTGTCTAAATATATGTATTCAGTTAGTGTAAACATGCAAGATGCTATCACAGCTAATGTGAGGCTGAGACTGAAGCTTTTACCCTTTGTTTCCGCTGAGAGACGTGCTGCGTGACTCATTTAGGTCGGCATTCACAGTTTGACTTCTGAGATTCAGATCGAGCTCTGGTTGGTTTGACTTTTAAGAAATTTGAGTTCTAATGAGTTAGAGAACTGAGGTATCACTGTATATATTATTTATTAATAATTAATAGACTTTATAGTAATGTTTTTCTATGTAATAATTACCACATTAGGAACAGTAGATATAGTCTGTCACGACCAATACATGATGTGCATCCCTGCCTGACTGATGACATTTTGCCAAGCAGCTGCCTTTGTTCATAGATTATGGTACAATTTTAAAGTTGCATTACAAATCACAGAAAAATGCTCCATACAAGCTACGAGCTTTGTCACATTGGCTGGTTGGTTTAACTTTGTGCGCTTTTCCACTGCACCAGGTACCAAAATTCCAAAAAGTATGGTACTTCTTTGTGTTGGTTTTCCACTGGTGTAAAAACTGGTACTGCTGCTGAAAATCACAATGCGAGGCAGGTATTATATACTGAATTCCAAAAATGTTTATAGTATATTATAGGGCTGGGTGAAGTGCAATATAAATACTAGCTTCACATGTTATGCACATGCAGTTCTCACATTGCAAGGACTGACAGTAAGCTGGGTTGAGGTCAGGCTTTTCTTTTTACATTGATACCTAATGTCCAGACATTACAGCACAGGGCAGTTTAAGTTTCATAACTACATTTTTTACTTTTTTGTGTCATAAGAAACAAAACTTAGCAAGCATTGCAACTGTAATGTTTGTGCCTTTTAAAGATTATCTAGTATGTTCAAAAAATCAGTTTGAAGTGTACAGCCACTGCTTCTGCGTGTGCTCTCTGAGCCAGTCATAATCATTTTCATCCTTGCTGTTTATATCACTAGACAGGTTTGCCAGGAATGTATTTATTTTGACCTCCATTTTTGGCTCCATAAATATCCCAATATTTAGCAGCATTAATATTTTACAGCAAATACTTTTTTTTCTTGTATACCATCCAAATCTTCTTCTGGTTCTTCCCACCAGATCACAATTAAAGCTTGGGTCTCTTCATTTTTCCATTTGTCCACACATATATTATTCAGTGTCTCCCCTACTATTATATTATGGGGGCGTCCCACCCTCCTCAACGGCACCTCCAGCCCCCCCCTTGAAGGTCAAGTTAATTTTATTTAATATATAGCACCAGTTCACAACAGTCATTTTAAAGTTACCTTTCCTATAGGACAGCTCAATGTATTGTTCTTTTATTAAACAAACTTAATAGCCTTATGTTATTTATCTTATTTACACAAGTTTGACATTTTTCTCTGTACATGGTCACGCATTTACAATTCTCCTCTGCTCTCTGTATCGCGCATGGTGGAGTTCCGCCCCGATGCACATACACACACACGTGCGCGCACTAGAGCTGTAATATTTGGTTCCTTTTTAGGATTTGGCTCCCTCTGAGTCACTCACTAAGTCACTGATCCGGGTCTGCGACTCACTTGAGTCAGTAGTGCCAAAATCACGAGCCGAAACATTTGTTTTTCATAGAAGTATACGTGGCTTGTGATGAGAATGAATGCACTTAGAAAAAAATGACAAAGTATTAAGACAAGACTACCAGAGTGGCAAATATTTAATTTCAAGTGGCACACACCAAAAAGGAATCATGGAAAATGTAAACACTAGTGTTGCGCGGGTCGGCTTTTTTAACACCTGCCCCAAACCGACCCATCAGGAGATCCAAACCGCTCTGCCCAACCCGCAAAAATACGCATGGATAATGACCCAAAACCCGACCTGAGGAAATAAAAACACCAGTGAGCCTGTTTTGCCATGGAACTTAGCAATGAAGTGTCAATTGTTACACTGTAACCCATAGATTTGTGCTAGATTTGCATTAAACAGGGTTCCCCCAGTTCTGGCAGAATAAATTTCCATGTCTTTTCCAAAACATTTCCAGTTCCACAAGATAATTCTCAACAACCCACAAGTTTGCTTTGATTTAATGATCATGCAGTTTCAGATAGTAGTCTAATTGTCCCGCCCCGATCGTCCGCTCCTTCCGTGTGCCACGCCCCCTCCTTAACTCAGTGTGGAATCCCCGTGTGATCAGCCGTTTCTGGTTATTGTCATTAGTCCTCTGTCAGTTGTCAGTTTGTTTCCCCAGTCTGGTCATTGTGATGTCACTGCGCGTTTTCTTGCCTGCCCTTTTTATTAAACCCTGTGTTCCCCGATTTCCTGACTGCCGCTCATCTGTCTCCGCACCGCGTCCCACATACTGCACGACAGTAATACTACAATTTTCGGTACGATAATAGCCAATCTGCTTACCTAATAAACACAGATGGTGGACAACTTTCGCCAATGTGCAAATAGCGTTCAATTAAGACAATTACTCCCAATATTAAAATTATATGTAATCATAATTATATGATTGGTAGAGGCAAAGATGTCAAAAATGGGAAATTGATCAATAAAATTCAAATATGTGCAAAAAATAAATAAAACCATAAAAACTGGAATAGCGAGTAAAAAGCAGCAATCTCAAATACGCGAAATCTGCGTGGAAACGGATATTTACCAAGGTAGTTAACTATTGACTTCTAAATTTCTGTTAGCGCGTTGTGGAATGAAGCTGGAATAAAAAATGAACAAGGCCAGTTTCCAAAACTTTTCCTCTCTATCCAAGAATTCCAAAACTTATCCAGATTAACTGTGTACCAAGCAACAACAAAGAAACCGAAAGATCGATTTTAACGTTATTACGTTTACGGTATTTATTGAAGGGTTGCGGAAAATTGCACAAAAGACATTCTCTCGCACACACACAAACACACACAAGCGCGCATGTATGCAACGCACACTAGTTGTCAAAACTAACATTTGATGTAACATCAGATCTGAGAACTCTATCAGATTTGAATGAACTTAGTAGAACTTAGGTCTTCTTTTAACTTCATTTTGTCCAAAATGAAGTAGAGCAGAGCATACTTAACTGTGATATTCCAGCCAACTAGTAGCATATCCTACAAATTGAAAACTCCAAAACTGAAAAATATAGGACAACTGCATTTATACAGCGACCCCATTTAAAACACGTTTTGATCGATAATGAAATGTGTTTTGTAACTTTTCGACCCGCCTGCCCGCACTCACTATACATTTTAAATGTCTGTCCTAAAATCGCCCGCACCCGCGGGTCACCCACGGTCGATTCCAGCTGCATGATTCCGGCTGTAGAGGAAGCTAATTCATTCATGGCTGTGTGTGATCCAGGTGCGTATGATGTTGTAGCAGTGAAGATGGCAACACTCGCTCTCTAATTGTCATAAAAAGAAAAGTTCTGATGTTATTTAAAGACAGCAGGTGTCCATCACCCCCCCCCCCCCCAACGCTGTAAACCTAGGGGAAACACTGTTGTTGTTACATAACTATTGACTTTTAAAATTTGGTTTATCGTTGTTTTCTTTTTGTTACTTTTTCCAAGACAGCGGTTGTATTGTGCGTCCAAGGCAGGCTATTTGGATAACCAATCAATAATGAGCATGTTTGCAGGTGGGGGCCCCCCCCCCCAAAGTACCTAAGTGCCAAAAAAGTACCCCAGTTGCTTTGATAATAAGGTAATAGAACTTTTTTTAAAGAGATGTACTGATCTAATATTCTGATCGGTATCGGCGCCAAACCAGACCTATTTGACAGATCGGGTATCGACCATGTGTGACAGATCCACGTCCTATACTTTCTTATTTTTTGGCAATCTCTAAAAAGACTGTTCCTATTTCGTGTTAAATCTATTTGTACAATCAATGGTACGACAGCTCTTTCCCGTTTCACGTTTTTTTGTCGCATTCAAATCGAACGGTAACGCTGCCCCGCAGTCTTTTTTGCTACTGATTGGGCGCGAGTGCGTGACTTCCGCTTGCTGTGACGCCATGCGCATACCCTTTGCAATACGAGGAGCGTAAGATGAGACGTGATGATCTGGGAGTATTTTACGCTTTAACAGAAACCAGTAGCAGTGATTTGCAATCTTTGTAAAATAAAGTTTTGAGAGGTGGGAATGGGGTTTATAGACAATCCCACTTAAAGTGCACGCAACTGTGCGAGACAAAAAAAGCAATAGATGATTTTGGAGTCACTAACTCGCAGTGTTTTGCGAACTCGCTGTAGCCTGTGATACAAAAGAGGCTGCCATCACAACAAAGTGTATCTGAGCTGACGCCAATGGGAGAACAATTGTGTTAAAATTTTAAGCATTCGCCGCTTGTGTATACTTGCTTTGAAGATATTCATATTGAATTGCGAATGCCTCAAAAACGTTTAAAACAAGATGTAGAAACGAGTTGGAACAGTACGTTATGTATGTCTGTAGTAGTCTAAATATTCTAATCTAAATATTTTGTTATGCATTTTTACTAGCTTAAAAATAATATATAAAGTATAACAAAGTAAAAATATCGGTATCGGCAGTTGTGTATTGTAATCGTATTGGAACTGAAAAAATATGGACTGCCCATCCCTACTTTTTTTTTTACTAGGATTCAACTATACATCAACTGGTATTGATTAGGGGTACTGAAAGCAGAGCACCAAGCACCAAAAGTACAGTACCCGGTACAGTGAAAAAGTGCCCATTTAGCGCAATGCCTAAACGCAAATCTGAGCAGAACGCATCACTTAAGGTGGAGTGAGAGTACTCAGGTGTTGAGTCAACAGTCAGCTCCCCATAGACAAAATGATGCAATGCCCAACTTAGCTCACCACTTGATGCTTACCATGTGAAAACTCCGTCAGTCGGGCAGAGTAATTGGCAGTGAAAGGAAACCGCACCGTTGAGAGCTGAAGGGGTCACCAAGGGCGAGATTGTTTGCTGTAATTCCCCAGGGTTCCAGGCATGTAACATCTAACCATTTTTCTGATAACATTTGTAATTTTTTTCCTTTGCTGATTGAATCCATTATCTGCTTCTGAGTACCCCCTACATGCTATTTAAGTGTCACAGAACAAACAAAACAATAAAAGCTCAAAGGCTGGATGTCAAAATGCAAAAAAAGGAACCTTTGATCAACCATGGTCACAGAAATGAGCTGAAACCCAGGAATCAGGCTTTTACCTGCAAAAGGCCCTTGTCTACCAGTTCACGGGTAGCAAAGTAGAACGACCCATTCTCACATAGCTCCCCTGCCCAGTCCTGCCTGCGGGGTCGATAAGCTGGGTCGAGGTTTAGTGGGTTTGTGCAGCTGCCTGCTAGAGAAAGTCAAAGAGTAGGAACACTTTAATGAGGCTGACCGCCTACCAGGCAACGCGCCTATCTTTATGGCATGCAAAAAGCATTCATCCACTCTTCCAGCCAGCTATCCAATTACCCAGCACAGGGTCACGGAAGAGGGAAGAACAGAACCTTATACCCCAAGGAGAATAGGGAAGAGGCACGTTTGCAATACATACGTCATTTTCATGTCTTTGTGGGGACTCTCCAATTCTATAGGCAAAACACTAATCCCAACAATGACATCACCAGAGTGTACACAACACTAGAACACAAACTGCACCCACAAAAAGAGGGGGACAGAATTAGAACTCATATCACTAGGGAAGAGAGGCAACAGTGCCATCAACTATGATACCCTAGATCAGGGCTATTCAACTCAGGCCCTCGATTCCAAATCCAGGCCTTGTTTTCAGTTCTCCCAGGTAGTTAGGTTAATAATTACTGATTCTGATTGGTCAGAGGCTTCACACCTGGCTCACAGGTGAAGGAAGGCTGGAAAATCCGCAGGGCTCGGCCCTTGGGGACCGTGAGTTGAATAGCCCTGCCCTAGATTAAGAAAAGAAAATGTCAAAATACACAGACAATGACTAATACAAAGCAACATTGAAAGTGACACAAAAGTGTTCATTATTAAGCATCATTCATATTAGGCATGGCAAATACACACTTGGAATAGTAACAGTGAGCCATACCTCCCTTCTTGACTTCCTCCCAGCGAAAGTGGTGCCTGCGGACCACAGAGAAAACAGACTCATAGCCTTGCTTGGTGATCATCTCCAAGGCTTCCTTCAGGTGATAGGGGTGCAAGCAGGGGGAGGTGGCTTGGATGTTGCAGATGACGTCCACATCTGAGGAGAATCAGGGTTCAGCACCAAAGGGTGGGGAAATCAGATGTCTTGTTCCTTCTCAGGTACCATGATGAATGCCATTCTTCAAAATGCTAAACATGTTTTACATTGATCTGCTTTATCCTATTAAGTACATCCCCAGTAGCTTTCTGTTAAAGCTTAATATTAATAAGATGTATACTTTTTCATTTACGTTCATTTTGCAGATGCTTTTATCCAAAATAACATGTAATTGAGAAGGAGGGTATCAGTCAGTCTCTGGGGCAACTGGGATTAAAGGGGGTCGCATACTTCAAACAAAACCGATGGGATCAATGTTGTTGTGCCAATATGACAGCATATCAACGTACTGCCTGAGGGAAATTTTTTCATGTTCCTGATCAGACACGATATCCACAACTGACTGACAAAGTGTTCACAGGGTTGGTGAGCAGGACTAATTTTGCAGTTGAGATGCTTTATACTAAATTGCTGATATCGAAAGTAATATGTTTATTCATGTTGTAAATAGTAAATATTGTAAGCCTGTAATACGTGTTTCGTTCATGTGTAACTAATCTCCTGATAAGTTTGGAAGGAAGGCCATAAAATAGTCAAAGTATGTACAAAACTTTGCTGCCTGTTTACTTACACAAGCTTCATGATTTGCACTGGTTGCCAGTTACTTCCAGAACAGAATACAAAATGATACTTATTACATGCCAAGATTTCCACAGACTTGCCCCTCACTATTACAGTTTCTTCATTCCTACACCCCAATATGTGAATTAAAAATTTAGCAAAAATTTTAAACATCATCTTTTTAATGAATGTTATACTGAGGTTTCCATTGTGTATCCTTGCTTTCATTTTGACGCTGCTGGTTCACCGTTTCATCGTATTTAATTATGAGTAATTCCATGTCAAATCATCACACTTTCGGACCTCATCGTCACGGATTTTAACTAAACTTGGCCTGCTGATTTGATCTCATAAGTAACTC
>JABFEB020000060.1:29235735-29253183 GCA_019775895.2 Stomatorhinus ivindoensis | reverse complement strand
GGAGTACCTGGAGGAAACCCCACGACGGCACAGGGAGAACATGCAAACTCCACACACATGGAACCCAGGCGGAGACTCGAACCCAGAGGTGTGAGGCAACAGTGCTAAGCACTGCACCACCATGCCGCTTTATAGATATCAGCAAATAAAATAACCATCATGTTATATACTCACTATAATAATAATAATAATAATAATAATAATAATCAATCCTTTATTCATCCCCATGGGGAAATTCCTTTTTTTTTAATCAATAAGATCCAATATTAATCGAATATTATTACTTATGTGCCTCCCTTTCATAAAGCCAGACTGACAGTCATCAATTATCGTATTTAAGCAAAATTTCCATCTTTGCGCAAAAACATGTGCCAGTAGTTTGGCGTCATTATTAATTAAAGTTATTGGTCTCCAATTATCACGAGCCGCCGCCTCGTTTTCATTTATGCGTACCTTGGACAATGACGGCCGCTTAATACGACCCATTACAGCATCCGTTTAAATTTATCTTTTTACGGCAACACCTTTTACATTTTATTATTATTATTATTATTTATTATTATTATTATAATTATTATTATTATAATTATTATCTGTATCGTGCAGTTACCTGTCAAACACCTGGGAATCCCTCGCCGCTCTTAAGACCCATCCGATGAGGGGCACCCCGGCCAGCATCTTAATGTTCTTAAGGGGGATCCCCTTACTGCCTCCTCTCGCCAGAATCAATGCGGCAATGTGCCCGCTCTTCTTCCTCTTAGCTTGGGAAGCACGGCTATCTGTGACTACTTCAGGATTAAGGGGCGAAATCTTATCTTTAACTGCCATATCGTTCATCTTTCGCCTTCGCATAGACGTGTCACCAGCGATCACGTTCTCGGAGTCCTCCATCAGCCTTACTCGCTACACTTTTGGACGCCAAATACAAACTGTGAGACCTTTTCGACGGCTAACTAAGCGCGTTGTAATACTACGGGTAAGAGCAAGCAAACGACTTCCGCGCAAACACAGTGCATTACCGTATAAAATACTGTGATGCGCAGAGTTTTTTTGGAACGTGAAGGCAGTCATCACGCCAGTATATGCATACTTACAAGATGACCTCCGTTTAAAGTTTTGTTTAGTTTACAGTATATTATGTTGTTCATATCAATATTATTGAACCATATTTGCTGCATTGTTAGATATTCACAAAATCTGTTCTACTCTATTTGCAAATATACGGCTATTACTCAGAAACACGTTGCCATGGCCAAGACCAAACGCAGAAATGTACTTAATTTTCCCCGGTTTGATTTGCCATCGCTTAAATAGTACGGGTCGTAAACATTCAGAATAATCAATCCAAAAATCAATCTAGCACCGAAATACAGAATTTAGATACACCCTTTCGTCGCATCGTATTACGTAATAGCTTATTTGCATACACGCATTTTCCGGTCTGTCTCTTGTGGTGCGTCAAACGTGAGTTCAAAGTCTATTTAAAATATATTCAGGCTTCTTGTGTGGCGGACAATTTATGTCTGTTCAATTTCGGAGTTTCCAGCATTCTTTGTTGCTTATGCTTATTAGACCCTAAAACCTTATTTGATTTACCACTAGTCATTAGTTTTTACAGCTTAACTTGAAATGCCAAGTCTAACTCTTTTTTTTGTTACAACTTGAATGAATCGCATACATTCAGATGTATTCAATGCATCTTCATATATCTGAAGATACCTATGAACCTATTTTTAAACTGGTAAAACCCGTGTGAGGAATTCATCACAGTCATCTTATCTCCACCAGTTTCCCTGTTTATTATGAAGAAATGTTTTATTGAACATTTTATGAAATAGCTCCCCCAATGGAACCTAAAGGCAACAAGGCCAAGAAACATAACCATGTATTGAACAGTCTGAAAGCTACTAGTATTATTGGTATCTTCACCTATTCATCTTCATCTTAACTAGCTCAGGTTCCCAGTAAGCCTGGAGTTCATCTATATATCTGTTTGCTTGTGTGCTGCTTTGGTATGTCTTTCGTATGGCTTTGTATTTGCTGGTGGGGCTTTTCAGTGGCTTTGGTTAAACTCTGGAGAAATGGGGATGTGCTGGAATTCTGAGCATAATTGCTGCCTGTTATTTGGTAACATAAAATAAAATGCACACATATACAACCAGCGTATTGTATGTTTAAAAAAAAAATATTTTTCCCTTACCAACTTTGTTTGTTTTCCAGTTGAATTGTACATTGTTATAGGTTCACATTAAAGGTGTTAAAGTTTTGAAATTATTTATTGTGGTCTCATTTTTTACATCACAATAACATGGCATTTTAACAGGTGTGTATACACTTTTTGTATCCACTGTATGTGTTTACCCTTACTCTATTCTTCTATCCATCTTTGTAAGTAGTGTCAGTATTAGTGCTGTACTTTTGTACTTGCATGTGGTTTGTTAGTGTTACATTTCTGACCCCAGTTAGTGTTCTGTCATTAGAATTTCCTCCAATTAAACTAAGACAAAACTAAAATAATGTTTTTTGGTAATAAAGTTGAGAGATTCAAACTTTTCTGGGCACTAGGGCTCTAAACACTACAGGCCAATTAAAAAGTCTTGGTGTAATAATAGACCTTAACTTCAGCAACCACACCAAAGTCCATTATCATCTTAAAAATATAGACAAAATCAAAGGCTACATTCCTAAATAAGACCTTGAGAAACTTACGTATGCATTTATCTCCAGTAGGTTGGATTATTGTAATGGTTTCCTTCCTTCTCCAATAGACCATCAAACAACTTCAGTTCATCAATCCTAACACCAAGGACACATTGCTCCAGCTCTCAGATCCATACACTGGCTCCTCATCTCTTACAGAATTGATTTCGAGGTACTATGTATGGTCAATTGATGAATGGTTTAGCCCCAAATTATACTGCTGACATTTCAAGAATATAAGCCTAGTAGTTAGGGACTGATCAGCTAGTGGTGTCCAGAGCGGAAACAAAGCAGGGTAAAATGGTGTTTAGTAATTATGCTGCCAGATATTGGAAACACCTTCCAGTGAATATAAAAAATGCCCCAAACATTATTCATTTTAAGTCCTTGCAATTTTATGTTCTTTTAATTTTTAATTTTCATTTTTTGTTTGTTTTTACTTTGTGTTTTATTTCTTATTTCATTTTATGTAAAGCACTTCGAGTGACCTTTGTGTATGAAAATGTGCTGTTCACTTGACTGACTTGACATCTTTATTCTTTTTTCCCTGCGTGTTAATCCCAGCCCTTGCTTATTTCTAATGGCCTACCTGCCTTTCTTATGACCCCTTGTCATTATTTTTGTTAAAAATAAAGTTCCCCATGTCTCAGCTGCAGGTATGTTGTCATTTATAATGTCCTGACGTGACAGATGGCTTGTGGACTTTGCGTAGCTCATGTTGTGCTTACTCTCTTTCCCTTGTGTGCATTTTACATTATACCCCAGTATTCAGCACTTTGGCAGTATTTTCAAACAATATGTTGATTTATTGTTAACATATAGCCCTACATTTGCCTATATATTTGTGTTATTTTATGCAGATTTAAGCATTGCCAAAGAAAACTTTAGGGTTCAGTTTTAAAAATTTTGAAATTTTATATTGCTCTGATGTCCTTGGCCAATTCTGGATTGGCTAATCAGGGCATAGATGGAATTCCCCACTTGATAAATCTAGCTGGCCCCATCATACCAGTTAGTAAATTTTATGGAATGGCGAAAGACTGAAATTGCACATCCCTGATATTCAGCACAGCTGTACTATAAAAACTGCTTATCACGCTGACTTTCTTCTGCTACAGAGATTCTATTAGATGTTATGAGCCAGTCAACTGTCTCCCCCTTCTGGCTAAATGCAAACAGCTACAATAACAAGACCATTCAAGCTGATAACATACGTACACAAATATATTCATGCTGTCTCTAAATAAGCAACAACTGTTTAGATTACACACTATAAATTGCAACAATTCTCGTCTGACTTTGGGTTCAAACTCATATATTGATGATCACAATCTCTCCTCAAACACAATTAAGGCTTAAGAGTTGAATGAATATCTGAAGGAACAATGGTGACATTGAAGTAGGCTTATACACTGACCAGGGGGGTATTTTTCGTACGTAGATTACTCGTTTAGCCGGATGTAAATGTTGACGATTTGGCATGATCCTGGGTCTGCCAGTTTTTCGAAACTCTTGCTGGATGTGTTGTTATAGCAGCACATCCAAATCCTCAAACCTGCTCGGAGCAGGTTTGTTCTACATAAACAAGGATTAGCTCACGTACTTAAACAGTGTCCGTGCATGGAAATCCGTTCAATCATGGCCTCGGGATTCATGGAAGAGCGACCAATTGCAATCAGTGCAAAAATAATAAGAAGGAAATCTCAAATTGAGATTGTTTTGCGCGATCGGCAAGATCCATTATTGTTGCGAAAGATACCGCTTCAGCCCAGATGGAATATTATATCTTAAATATGTAATAGCTCCGAATAGTGAAGCACAATTAGGCGAAGTCGGGCTCTCACAGCCACACAGACAACGTGCATTGCCTTGAGATATCTTGCAAGCGGTGCTTCTTTGTATACTGTAGGCAATGCAGAAAATATATCAAAGAGTACAGTTTGCCAGACAATACGAAATTGTTTTCCCCGGACACCTGCGAATGCAAGCAATTAAAGAGGCTTTTTATGCCATTGCAGGTAATATATACGCAATAAAGAACTTAAAAATCACAGTAATATTCTCATTACCCAGAATTTCCAAAGGTTTTGTCTGCCTTCCACTTATTAGCTTCAAAAGGAATGCTTTATAAATATTAAAGATTTCCTACATTTCGTATACATAAAATTAACAAACACACACACACAAAGTTTGTCTTCCTATCTAAATGGGAACCATCCATTCATTTCTATGGGAAAAACCCTAATCCCAGTCACTACACCCTTAACCCCTACCCATCCCTAACTTTAACCATAAGTAACCAAACCAAATACAAGACTCTCTGCATTTTTACTTTTTTGATTGCATTCACAGATTTTTATAAAACTGAGATTATCTAAATGGGGACCTCAAAAGATGTCCCCAAAAGTAGGGAAATTTCAGATTTTATCGCACTTTGGGGACAATTTGGTCCTGAAATGCATTCAATGCAAAACCACATATATATATACACACATAAAAATGTCATGTTTACCAGTTTGAATTTTACTTATTCCCATGTCCTGCATGATTTTGCTTGTATTTAATCTGTAATTATGACAATAAAATAATGAAACATAAACGTAATGTAATACTACATTCAAGTGATAAATACAATAACTAAAAACTACTTACACATTAAATTTGTTAACTAAAAACTACTTAAACATTTCATTTGTTGGACACTTTTTGCCAATCATTTCTTCTAGTTTGGGCCGCTTTTGGCGCGTTTCCTTTAGTACTTATTAAATCTTTGAATTCATCATACCCCTTTAATAAAAGGTCTTGCTCGGATTGCTTGAAAAATGTGCCTTGTTTTTTGACATTTTTCGGAAACCAATGAGAGACTTGCCGATCATGGTTTCTAGACTCGATATATATGGGCTTTTCAAGCAGCATGGGCATGCTCAATCATATTGGATGAATGGATCCAGCTGGACACAGATGACTTATCCCAGATGAGTCTCTCTGACATTAACTCATCCATGATGAGGCATCTGATCTCAAATGATTTACATATGGAAAATACCCCCAGGCATAACATTAAAACCACCTGCTTAATATTGTGTGTGTCCCCCTCTTGTTGTCAAAACAACTCTTACCCATCAAGGCATGGACTCCACAAGACCTCTGAAGGTGCCCTATGGTAGCTGGCATATGGTAGCAGCAGATCCTTTAAGTCCTGTGAGTTGCAAGATGAGATCTGTATGGATTGCAATTTTTTGCCCAGCACATCCCACAGATGTTCGATCGGATTGACATTTGGGGAATTTAGAGGCCAAATCAACACCTAGAGCTCTGTTTCAGGTTCTTCAAACCATTCCTGAACAATTTTGCAGTTTGGCAGGAAACAGTATCCTGCTGAAAGAGGCCATTGCGATCAGCGAATACCGTTGCCAAGAGGTGTACTTGAGCTACAGCGATGTTTAGTTAGGTGGTACATGTCAGAATGACATCCATGTGAATACCAGTATCCAAAGTTTTCCAGCAGAACATTGACCAGAGTATCACACTGACTCAGCCACCTTGCCTTCTTCCCAAAGTGCCATCTCTTTCCCAGGTAAATGATGCATAATTACCAGGCTGTCTATATGATATAACAAAACGTGACTCATCAGACCAGGCCACTCTCTTCCATTGCTCCAGTTCTGATGCTCATGTGCCCATTGTAGGTGCTTTCAGCAGTGGACAGTCGTCAGCAGGGACACTGAATGGTCTGTGGCTACGTGGCCCCATATGCAGCAAGCTGTAATGCACTGTGTGTTCTGACACCTGATCATGTTAATGCTTAACATCAGAATACACGTCCAAGCTCCCCATGCGCATCAGCTAGTCTTGGGCGCCCATTACTCCATCTCTGGTTCACTGGTTGTTTTTTTTGCACAGCTTTTCATATGTGCTGATCACGGTACACTGGGAACATCCCATCTGACCCAATTCTTGCCATCACAATATGGCCCTTGTCAAAGTCAGATCCTAATGTTTGCCCATTTATCTTGCTTCCAACACATCAAGAGTGGACTGTTCACTTGCATAATATACATTCACTTGTCACTTTATTAGGTACAATTCTTCGAATGTTCGTTGAAGCAAATATCTAATCAGCCATAGGCTAAATGGACAAAAGTATTGGGACACCTGGCAATTGCACCTATAGGAACTTATCCCATTCTAAAACCATGGGCATCAATATGGAGTTGGCCCCACTTTGAAACTATAACAGTTGTCACCTATCATCGAGAAGAGCATTTGTGAGGTCATGCACCTGGACCTGAAGGCTAGACTCACAATCTCTGTGCTAGTTCATCCCAAAGGTGTTTGATGGGGTTGAGGTTAGGGTTCCACGCCAAACTCAACAAGCCCTGTCATTATGGACCTTGTTTTGTGCACAGGGACACAGTCATACTGGAACAGAAAAGGACCTTTCCTTTTCCCATAAAGTTGGATGCATGGAATTGTCCAAAATGTCTTGGTATGCTGAAGCATTAAGGGATCCCTTCACTTGAACTAAGGAGCCAAGCCCAAACCCTGAAAAACAACCACATACCATTATCCCTCCTCCACCAAACTTTACACTCAGACCTTTAGCATTCTCCTGGCATCCAGCAAACCCACACTCATCCATCTGACTGCTAGACAGAGAGGTGTGATTGGTCACTCCACTCCACTGCTTTATAGTCCAGCAGGGCATGCTTTACAATACTCCGTCCGATGCTTGGTATTGGGCTTGGTGATTTGACACTTGCATGCATCTGCTCAGCCATGGAAGCCCATTTCATGAAGCTCCTGGCGCACAACTTTTGTGATAATGTCAGAGCTAATGCCAGAGGAGGTTTGCTTTGCAGTTACTGACACAACAAATCATTGTCAAATCACTACGCAGCTCAGCACTCGGCAACCACACTCTGTTACTTTATGTCAGGGGTGCCAACTCCAGTCCTGGAGTAGCTTAGTGTGCACAGATGAACAATTCCTCAGGGAAACTACAAGGCCTTCAGGGGAGGTCAGATAACTGTATAATTAAGAAATACTATTGCCTATGACTTTGTAGAACATTCTATCTCTACTTGTCGCACCTGAACCTAATTCAAAACAGAGCGATCCTCCCTGTCTCATAAGTCGAGGCTGGGAAGGAAAGTAACCAAAACTGGGAAGGAAAGTACTTCTTATCTCAATAGCCAAGGCTGGGAAGGATAGGGAGTACAAAAGCGAAAAACACCCACAAATAAATGCAATTTAAAGCACTTAGTTTCTAGCAGAAGAATTACACCAGAGAGTCCTTGCATTCTAGCTATGTTAATTAACATCCCTTTAGTTTTCTTCCAGATATCTTAACACCAGCAAGTAATCTGAGGGGGGATGCTTTACTTAATGTTAGCAAATTGAAAAACGCATCCACTTGTTAAACTAGCACCCCCCCCCCATTCTGCCACAGAAAAGAGAGTGCTCTATGTGGCTAATGCTAGATGTATTCCCAGACCTGTGTCATCTGCATTCCCCCACCTAAAACTATTTTAAAACCAGAAACACAGAACAGGCACAGGGGCAACAACCAAGACACAAGCTGACACAGAACAGGGAAGGCAGACAGACAGATCAAGAAGGGAGACAGAGGGGGAACACCAAAAGGCAGAACAAAAGGGCCATTGGTGAACAGAGGAGCCAAGGGGAACAAGGAGCAGAGACGGGAGGAAAAACAGGGCGAGGAGCAGAAACAGGGGGCCACACAGGAAAGGACGGGGGACAAGGGGGAGCCCGAGGGAGTCAAGACGGGCGGCGACCGGAGGAGCGACGGGCGCAGGGACACAGGGAGCAGGAGGGGACCACAAGGGGGACATGGAGATGGGACAAGGGACAAACAACGGAGGAGCGGAGGGAGCAGGAGGGGGAACCAGGGGAGGCGAACAAGGGAACCCAGGGGGACGCTGACAAAGGGATGGAGGGAGGGGAAGCTGCAGCAGGCAACGGCGCAGGCCGAGCCGGCCAAGGCGCAGCCGACTGACGGGCCGGAGGAGGAGGGACCGCAGGGGACCAAGGAGTCGACCTCGGGGCACCCATAAGCGACCAAAGAGCCGAGCCAGGGGGCAGGGAGGGCTGGACCCGGACCCCACGTGTGTGTCCCCTCCCCTTGCGGGACACAGAGAGGCGAGGTAGCCTACAGCGGGGTCCAGGTCGCGGTCGGGTCAGTCCCAGCAGGGATATCCCCGAGGGATCCCACTCCAGCTCGGGCTGAAAAAGCCAGTGAGCTACCTCTTGTAGCAAGCCGTTCCATTCCGGGCTTGCGGCTGGTAGCGTTCATGGAGGTCCGTAATTATGTCATGGCGTGCTGCCGGTCGGGTGAGCAGTGAGCAAGCGGATGGCAGCGGAGTCTTCCGAAGGGGTTTTATTGTCAGGGAAATGGAGCACGGGATACAAAGTACCAAAACTAAACCAAACAAAACAAAGCCAACAAACAAAATGACGAATCTCGGGAAACGGACTCAGGACTAAATACATAAGATAATCAGGCACGAATAGACAACAGCTGACTTCCATCAGGAGCAGACACGAGGTAACGAGGGGGGGCGTGGCACACATGAGGCTCTGACGAGCGGATCATGACAATGACAACATATGGAAAAAATTTTAACTGCAGTAATTTTTTTTTTTTTACTTTACTTGCCTTGCAGTAACACATCTGCTTCTGGCTAGCTACCTGAGACTAATGCAGTGTGCACATGACAGGAAAATGAAAATCATTTTCTTTTAATCACAAATATAGACTCATTAAAGCTTATGATAAAACATCAGAAACGAGCCACCAAGATGCAGCAGCAAAACTACGATAAGAGCTTGGAGACAATATGATATTCTGAAATTGCTCTGTATAAATAAAATTCAATTGAATATTTGTGTACAGTAATCTTATAGTGTATTTGAATTATACACAGATTAGTAGTTTAATTTGTACAGTACTATAATTTGTGAAGCATTTGAAACCATATTCATGGAATAAATGTACACATGTCAGTTAGATGCTAATCTGCCTGAGACGTTATTATTAGACGGTTCTAATAATCTGCAATCTGCATGTTTTGACTGTGAATTGTCTTTTTTAAGACTGCAGAGATATTTATTTCTCAGGAAAACTGTTGCATGTTGCACACTAAGAAACCCACAACAGCATGACATAATGGCTCATGCTTAATGTTTTGTCAAAGGCTACAAAACAGTTAAACATATGCCCAATATAAAGAAATGGGAAGTGTGTTAGAGCAATCACAAAGGGAACAGATCAGGAGGATTAGGAACATAAAGGGCCTGCTGAACCAAGGTGTTTCACAAAGCAATGACCCCACTGTACTGTATCTCTTCAGTCACATAAGAGGTATGGGCCTATGGTTTCCATGACCCCCTCCACCATTGCCGATGACCACCAAGTCACTGCACTGGAGAACAAAGGCTGGAAGGTCGTACAGGGGGGCTTTGTTTGTCGACGATGTGGTAGATGGATAGGGAGCCATCAGGAAGATACTGTTACAAGTGATGGTGCTGTTAGTCTTTATGTTGACCTGGTGAATGGGGATGAGCTTCTCTTCTGGGACAGTGGGTCACCTGAAGCCACACGGAAGCCCCAGCGATCATGCTCTTATGCAGGTTACTCTCACGGAAAATGAAGCAGAGCGGGAGGTTGCATCTTGCTGTGACGGTGAGACTACACTCTATTCATGAAGAATGCAGCCCAGCATGACAGTGCTGGTAATGAACCCTGCTATATTCTGCGAGATCAGGAGAGTGATGGTTGTCAGGCAGTGCTCTGTGATCATGCGGCCTCCAATCCCAATGCTTTCCTGAACCTCGGTGGAGAGCAGGAGAGCTGATGTGGAAAAACCTGCAGGTGAAGTGGGAATATTGATGGGGGGGGATGAAGATAAGTGTGATACAATGGCTAATAACACCTGGAACAATTGAAAAGCTGACATGAGCTGCAGAGATGTTTTAATGTCATGTATATCTTAAACGTATTTTAATAAGGAGTCCATGTAAAATACATTTAAAACAAAATGTTTGTAAACGAGAAGTGTTTTACTGTTTTCAACATTTGATGCATAAATAACTTAAAACAACACACAAGTTACATATTAATTGTCAGAATGCGTACCAGTCTTGTCTGTTGAAACCACGCCTAACTTGTGTGGCTGGCCATCCTGCTCTCTGTTCCCCTGGGGTCCCTTGGTTTTAACTCCTAATGTGTTCTCCTGTTCCCTGGACTGCCGTGTGGCTAAATGTGCCAAAGCTAGGGAAAGACAGTTTGCTTGAGGGGGGAAAGAAGGTGGAAAAAAGGGGAAGAAGGGGGATGGAAAGGGAAGGAAAAAATGAAGGAAAAGAGGAGGAAGGGAGAAAAATGAGAAAAAGAAGAGAAAAGAATAGCATGCGACAGGATGCCTTTTTTTTCGGTGAATCATTAGAAAAAATTCACTTTGCCTGTTTTTGACAAGGCAAGCAAGGATCTAAAGGTTGTGAGTTTGAGCCCTGTCTGGAACATTTTTAAACTTTACCTTAAACTTTGTTTATATTAGTTGATTTAAAATTAAATCTTATATTGTAATGTATGAATCACTTTAACATGTCATTGATTGTGACTGATGTTTTTTTATTATAGGAAAACTATATTACGTAATCACACATCCATCCATTATCTTCAGTTGAATCCAAGGTCGGGTCGCGGGGCAGCAGTTTCAGCAGGGAAACTCAGACTTCCCTCTCCCCGGCCACTTCATTCCCAGGAGGCCAGGAGCAGCGACTCTACTCTGAGTCCCTCCCGAATGACCAAGCTTCTTACCTTATCTCTAAGGGAGAGTCCAGCCACCCTGCGGAGGAAACCCATTTCGGCTGCTTGTACTCATGATCTCGTTCTTTTGGTCACTACCCACAGCTCATGACCATAGGTGAGGGTAGGAATGTAGATCGACTGGTAAATTGAGAGCTTTGCCTTTTGGCTCAGTTCATTCTTTACCATGACAGACCGATGCAGCGTCTGCATCATTGCAGACGCTGCACTGATCCGCCTGTCGATCTCCCGCTCCATCGTCCCCCACTCACAAACAAGACCCCAAGATACTTAAACTTCTCCACTTGGGGGAGGACCCCATCCCCGACCCGGAGAGAGCATTCTACCCTTTTCCGGCTGAGGACCATGGTCTCGGATTTGGAGGTACTGATTCTCATCCCAGCCGCTTCACACTCGGCTGCGAACTGTCCAAGTGAGAGCTGAAGGTCACGGTCCGATGAGGCCAACAGAACCACATCATCTGCAAAAAGCAGAGACCTGATCCTGAGGTCACCAAACCGGACACCCTCAACTCCGTGGCTGTGCCTAGAAATTCTGTCCATAAAAATTATGAACTGAATCGGTGACAAAGGGCAGCCCTGACAGAGTCCAACCCTCACTGGAAACAAGTCCGACTCATTGACACCATAGGCGTTGGGTGTGATGTGAGCTGGCCAGTGGCCAAAGATGGGGACCTTGGCGGTCTGATCCTCAGCTGCAGAAGCTAGCTCTTGGGACATGGAATGTCACGTCTCTGATGGGGAAGGAGCCTGAGCTGGTGTGTGAGGTTGTGAAGTTCCGGCTAGATATAGTCGGGCTCACCTTGATGCATGGAACCAGTCTCCTTGAGGGGGGTTGGACCCTCTTCCACTCTGGAATTGCCCGCGGGGAGAGGTGGGCATTCTTATTGTCCCCTGGCTGGGCGCCTGTACATTGGGGTTTACCACAGTGGACGAGAGGGTAGCCTCCCTCCGCCTTCGGGTGAGGGGACGGGTCCTGACTGTTGTTTGCACTTATGCGGCAAGCGGCAGTTCAGAATACCCACCCTTTTTGGAGTCCTGGAAGGGGTGTTGGAGAGCACTCCTCCTGGGTACTCTCTTGTTCTGCTGGGAAACTTCAGTGCTTACGTGAGCAATGACAGTGAGACCTGGAGTGGCGTGATTGGGAGGAATGCCCCCCGGATCTGAACCTGAGTGGTGCTTTGTTATTGCACTACTGTGCTTATCACAGATTGTCCATAATGAACACCATGTTCAGGCATAAGGATGTTCATATGTGCACCTGGCACCAGGACACCCTAGTCTGCAGTTCGATGATCGACTTTGTAGTCATATCATTGGACTTGAGGCCGCATGTCTTGGACACTCGACTGAAGAGAGGGGGGGAGCTGTCAACTGATCACTACCTGGTGGTTGGTTGGCGCCGCTGGTGGGGGAGGAAGCCGGCCAGGCCTGGCAGGCCCAAGTGTAAAGTGAGGGTTTGCTGGGAATGTCTGGTGGAATCCCCTGTCAGGAGGAGTTTCAACTCCTATCTCTGGCAGAACTTCTCCCATGTCCCGGGAGAGGCGGGGGACATTGAGTCCGAATGGGCCATGTTCCGCGCCTCCATTGTGGAGGCGGCTGACCGGAGCTGTGACCGTAAGGTGGTCGGTGCCTGTCGCGGTGGCAATCCCCGAACCCGCTGGTGGACACCAGTGGTGAGAGATGCCGTCAAGCTGAAGAAGGAGTCCTATCAGGCCTTTTTAGCCTGTGGGACTCCAGAGGCAGCTGACAGGTACCGGCAGGCCAAGCGGGATGCAGCTCTGGCGGTCACTGGGGCAAAAACTCGGGTTTGAGAGGAGTTTAGTGAGGCCATGGAAAACGACTTCCAGATGGCTTCAAGGCTGGTCCACCATCCAGCGGTTCTGGGCGGGAAAGCGGTGCAACATCGACATGTTAAAATGGGGTGCTGCTGACCTCAACACGGGATGTTTTGGGTTGGTGGAGGGAATACTTGGAAGACCTCCTCAATCCCACCGACACGCCTGCCAATGTGGAAGCAGAGTCTGGGGACTTGGGTGTGATCACCAAGTACTGATACTGATATGTATCATGTGTTGATAAGTATCATGATAACACTATAGTCCTCACACATCCACTACAAAAACATGTATACCAATACAGACAGACATTTGTATTCACGTGTTTGTAGGAACTGTACATTCATTTCTATGGGCATAACCTTCATCCTATCTATAACATACTTAACCCTCCCCAGCCATAACCTTAACCATAATCAACCAAACAAATTACAAGAATTTCTGCATTTTCAGTTTTTTTATTGCATTTGCAGATTTTTATTAATTTGAGAATTTAATCATTATGGAAACCAAAAAAATGTCCCAAACAATGTAAAATGTTACAGATTTTTATTACATTGTGGGCAAATATGGTCCCCAGAATATAATAATTGCAAAAAAACACACACATACATGGACATGCGCACACACACATATATGTAATAAATGAAGAACTATTTACATTAATAATTTTTGAATTACTTATTTTTTTCTCTCACTTGTTCCTACGCGTGTCCTCTATTCACTGCTCAAGCAGCACGCCGACAGTATGTATCCAGTCACAACCGTTTATAGGCACCCTTGGCAGGTAAAGTAGGGGGATGGGGGGACACATAAGCAATGGGATTTGAAGTATTACCATCATGGCGGTGGAGTCTTGGGCAGGGTTAGGAGTTGTAAGAGAAACTGAATGAGGGGCAGAAACTGTACAAATAACCTTGAGTGTGCTAAATGTGGCGAGTCTTTGCGTAGAGCTACAGTCATCCTTTTATCCACTGCCTGTCCTGCTGATGCTGGGGGGCAACAATATGTCAGAGGGCCAGTGGAACATAAGTAGAGTCAGCATTCTGTATGTCATCTCGCCATTCTTGATGCAAAACCAATTCTAAATGTGGGTACAAAAATGCCCTGTATCCACAGGGGATACGTTCCTTACCACGGAAAGCCGAACCTGTGGATAGGTGTGAACACCATGTATAACTTTTTTGTACATATATACCTATGATGCAGTTTTATTTATAAATTACGTGCAGTAAGACATTGACAACAATAACTAATAATAAAATGAAGCAGTCATTAAAAGGAGGCTACTTCAACACAAGTACTGAAGAACTGTGACAGTCGATTTGGTAATGAAGACAGCGACTGAGTGAACCTGGTATTTTAAATATTACCTGCACATATCACTTGTACTCTAATTACACATGACCACTTTGTATGGTCTCTGTCCTGTTTACTTTACATAGATCGTTAGCTAGAACTAGTTCGTTCTATCCATAAAATTTTACTTAGATTTATTATTTATGTGAAATTTCTGTTTTATATTTCTTGGTATATTTTATATCTTTATAATGCACCATGGGGAACCTGTGTGGAACGACATTTCAATACACTGTGTACCGTGTATATTGTTGTATTAACAATAAACCAATCTTGAATCTAAATGGCAGGTAGCATAAACAGTGGAGGGATGGCAGAAGGTATCATCACACTATTCAGAATGACATGCAATTTAAAAAGTATGAATTGTTTATTCCTGAAATTTTCCATTTAATATTTTGACCGCAGGTAACTGAAACCATGGAAAGCAAAACCGCAGATAAGGGGAGACCGTTGTGTACTACTTATAATCTGATGAGGAACTTCTATATCTCTGTCACACTGCTGATAACAGCACCAATTAAATAAACTTTCACCTCTATTCCACTAATAGGACCATCTTTTATTGAGCTACAATGCCTACGTTTGGCCACAGGAGACAAACCAGGAAACCTAGTATTGTGATGCTAAGCTAACAAGTAATCCTCCATTTCAGCCAAGATTATTTGAAGGTAAACATAATTATAGAGCATACTGCTTAGATTAGTTTTACTCAGAAGACTAAACCTTTAAGTGAAATTTAGCTGTAAGCAGATTTTTGATACATGATGCCGTGAATGTGACCTAAGAGGTTCCAGGCCCGGGCACTGGCCAGTCTGACTTAACAATCCGTGACCCACTGACTTTTGGGTTGCGATCCACCAGTTGACAAACACTGGTCAAAGGGATCCTGCTCCAAAGGGAAACTTGTCTCTTGTCTAGATATTGATAGGCTAAGTAATAATAAGTTTTTTTTCATTGGTTGTATATACAGCCATATTTCATCTGAATATGTAATTTTGGCTAAATATTTGGCCTGTGACAGTGCACGTATAAGGCAGGTATATACAGTACATCATTTTTTGGTTTGGGAGCACAATGAAATTAATGAATACATTTATTGACAGGGATGGAACCTAAACTCACAAGTTCATTTCACAAAATGGAAAATATTAAGCTAATTGAGCCTGTGACCTGGTTACGGCTAATGCTGGTCACAGTCTGGTACAGTTGGTAGTTTGGGAACATTTTGGTTTCCCAATAACGTTACACCAGCATTTGAGAGAGACTTCTAGATAAGACCAAGGCTGTCTGTCCGCTCTCTAATGCTGAACTCAGATATGCTGCTGCAAATTCTAGCCCTAGTTTTCACGGACTGCAGGCGGCTGCCTACCCTTGCCAAATGGAGTTTTAGATGACTTTGGCTGGGTTATTAATTAGTTTGAAAAGCTTGTATGCCGTGGCATGCAGGTCACCTCCTTGTTTATCTAAGCATAATAGTTTGAGTTTCTTACTTTAGGTCTCAGTTGGGCTGAATTTGCATTGCTTCATATTAGGGCTGGGAAAATTTACCAATACCAAAACCAAATTTTGCTAATGCCAGTAATTACTTCCCCTGATATTCATTTTTGTGAGGTGCCCCTTAAAAACTACAGCACCCATAAAACTTGTCCTGTATTTTTGTACACTTTTCTGGTACCACTTTAAAATAAGGCTCTCTTTTGCCACTTGTAAATCTTAGTAACTCAATAATAAAAAGAAATCTGTGTTATAACTTGTTTAAAATTGTCTATGAGTAATTTACAAAGTATTACAACCTAATTAAATAAATTATAAACCATTCATATGTAGCCGTATTGTAAAGTGGCATCACATTCCCTATACCCCCAACTTAGCAAAATTTTCCTTCTCTCGCTCTCTCTCTATCTCTCTCTGTGTGTAGGTGTGTGTGTGTGTGTGTGTGTGTGTGCAGGCTCACAGCCTGTGACAGGGTGAGAGAGGGGTCTAAGTTCACCTTTTATCACTGTAGTGGGAATTGATATTGGCAGCAGGACAGTCAGAGAAAATCTGCTAGAGTTAATCAATACAGAACAAAGAACAAAAGTCCAATGTACCCTGCCATGTACCATTCATGTATTTACATAAACTCTTAGAAAATAATATTAGGTCGTTTCTTCCTGTCCCTGAATAGAGTATACTATATACAGATTGGCAACAGAAAAAACGGGGTGCTCTAATCTCGTGGTACTTGGTGAAATATAAAATGAATCCAGTAACACTTTACTTGAGAGGGAAGTACATATTATGAACAAATACAGTAGCTGCTTGACATAAAAGATGTCACAATTTATTAATGAAGAACAAACATGAGATCAATATTTCACTTCTACTATTCATTACTTGTTGCTTCAGTAGCTCTGTCAGTAGTTCACAAAGGTTCATAGAATTAACAGATATAGTAAAAAAACATAGTAATTGTGTCTGTCCTACCCATCATGTGTCTGCCTGACCCTCCCATCTCCTCCCCAGCGTGGCCCCAATGAGCCACACCTGTTGTTCATTGTACCCTCTTTAGTTGTATATAAGATGTTCAGAGCCCTGCCCAAGGGACATCACTGCATGTTTAGAGCCCTGCCCAAGGGACATCACTGCATGTTCAGAGCCCTGCCCAAGGGACATCACTGCATGTTTAGAGCCCTGCCCAAGGGACATCACTGCATGTTTA
>JABFEB020000060.1:29160744-29176602 GCA_019775895.2 Stomatorhinus ivindoensis | reverse complement strand
TGTCCCCCCCCCCCCCACCCCCATTTAGTAAAATGAATGAAAGGGAGACCTAAGCTAAAGCACCCGCTATAAATAATCCAGCTCCCCCATAGCACCTGCAACATTAAATCACTGGCACTGTCACTGTTCGAATATCAAAACACTTCACAATGCACATCCCTAGTACTGATGCAAAGTTGCAGGTTGTTAGACTTCTTGGTCTGTTTATTGAAATGTTTGCCTGCCATAAACCCGGAGATTGGAAGTGAAATGTTAGCTTCTGTAATTATAGCAGAACCAAAGTGTTTTGGAAATGACCTGGCTTAAGTACTATTTGATGGCCGAGGGTTCAAAAGAAAGTCAAAGTTACAGCAATTTTATATATTGACTACAGTACAGAACTTGTCAAGTAAGTGATCACAATCCCATAAACTAAAATCAGCTAATACAATGTACATTGACATACACGAGGGATCTTTCCTGCCCACTGCCATTAGACACCACAACACCTCCACCTCCCCATCCACAGGCGAAACACATCAGGAAGCATCCTGTCTAATATTACCTGATGTAGTATAGAAACACACCTGTGTACAACATTTTTTTGAGACTATCTGACAAATACCCTTCCCCACCCCCAGCCATAACACATAAGGAAGCATCCTGTCCCCGACACAGTAATAAGTCTCTTGCTGTTTTGTAATTTTACAATGTTTTCAGGATATGCTATCTGTGTGCTGTGTACTTTAAATTTGTTTGCACTGCATTTACTTTTTTCATTGTCTTTGCATTTTGTCTTATACTGTTTGAATTTACGTATCTTGTTGCTGTATCGCTGAAGTTTCTTACCTTAGCCTATTTACCTTAAATGATTTTATAACACTGCATAAGGAAGGAGAAACAGAATAGACTCATGCCCCATGTCTCTCTGCCTCCTTGCTAATTACCAGTGAGCTCTACAGGAGTGATCAGATGCACGCGCTCTGTGGCTGGTTCAGCTAACCACTCACCCCATAAATAGGACCTGCAGGGGTTCCCAGGCAGTCTCTCTTGGTCTCCAATTAGAGCTATTGGTATTTGTTTTCTCCCCACTGATGCAAGCAGCTAGGATGACCCTAAGCACATTCACTCTACTAATCACTTTGGCAAAGCCAACTTAATATGACAGCCAAGGACCCTGCTGTTAGGCCTATTCATATCTTCAGTAATTTCCTACTGAGTAACCATATTAATTTGTTGCCTTTTTTATTTAATAAACATGGTTTTGATTTTCAGTTGGTGATGTGTATGTGTGTTTAGTGCACCGGACCTAATGTGTATGGAGGGCTCATTCTTCTTGATCAGCCATGCCAGCCGTGTCAATGACACGTTGAATGCTAGATGACAGTACAGTAGTTTGACTTGGATACTATAATGTTACAACAAATGATTGGCTAAATTTATTGCAGGTATTTAACAGGAAAAATTACAGTAGCAGAAAAGGTCCACTAGCCAAAATATTTGGATAAGTATTCCTGCCATTTCTTCTAGATTTGGTCATATGGTCATATGGAACCCTTTACAGTTTTCTATATTCCTGCATAAATATTAATTAAACATCACCTCAGATCTTAAAACAAGTCCTAAAAGTAGATGAAGAGAACACAATTAAACAAATGAGACAAATATCATACTTGGTCATTTATTTATTGAGAGAAATATTCCAATGTCACAAATCTGAGTGGCAAAAGCAGGTAATTTGAAGGTGACATTAGAGACACATGTTGTCAATCAGTATCATGGTTGTCAATCAATGTGATGACAATCAGGTGTAAATGGGCACCCTATTTATATTAAAAGAACAGGGTTCTATGAAGTACTTCATCTTCAAACTCATTTGTTCAGCATCAGTGTATCATGTCATTGACAAAGGACAGTTCAGAGGACCTTAGAAAAAGAGGATGCTCATCATGCTGGGAAAGGCTACAAAACCATCTCTAAAGCTTTTGTATTGCACCAATCCTCAGTCAGATAGATTGTGTGCAAATCGAGGAAGTTTAAGGCTATTGTTACTCTCCCCAGGAGTGGTCAACCAGCAAAGATCATGCCATGGGCAAGGCACCTGATTGTCTGTGAGGTCACAAAAGAACCAAGGGTAACTTCTAAGCAACTAAAAGCCTCTGTCACATTGGTTAATGTGAATGTGTGTAGGTCCACCATCAGGAGAACACTCAGCAACAGTGGCTCATGAAGATCTACCAGAAACATTTAGGGGTCACACCACACGTACCATTCCCACTCATGGATCTGTGACAGTGGATCATTGAGATATTTTTGTCAATTTTTTTGTATTATGATCCCTTCACCTACTTTTAGGACTTCTGTGGAAATCTGATGTTTTAAGTCATATTTATACAGGAATACAGAAAATTCTGAAGGGTTCACTAAAACTTTCAAGTAGCACTGTCAGCATTATAGAAAATTGACGGTTGCAAATATTTTGGAAGATGATTTTAATTTCATTGAAAACATTTCAGGTTTTTACCTGAGCATTGTTTTTGCCATTTGGTTTCATTGAATTTCTAATAACATTTATTGGTCTTTACCATACAAGCATTTAGCATTAGTGACATCTAGAAATTAGAGAAGTGCAGTTGGCAGATGACAACCAGCAACAGATTTGATGGGTGTTACTTAGTTTAAAATAGTGCTTCATTATTTTATATTATCTTACTTTCCAAAGATATTTGTAGGATCAAGATCTATATGTGTGATTACTTTTGTATAGGTTGGATTTGTGGTTACCAATTTGTGGATGAAATAACAATTCTATGGTACAGAGCAAATTTAAATATCTCTAGTCATCAGTTTGTTTGCAGTGAGATATATCGGCCTATATCTGTATGTATACACAATTATACATTTGTATATGAACAAATGAATGTGTGTGTTATATCTGTCAGCTGTCTTGGTGAATATATACATGTACGTCATGTGTTTAGCACTTTAGTCATGACAATGAAGATGTTTCATAAAACTCTTCTATAAAGGGCCTTCATATGAATAAGCTAATTATAGAATAGAGGGTAGACCGATAAAATGAGCTTTCCATGTTTCCTACTTATTACAGTTAGTAATACTAAAATCAGCCTAATTTATGCATTTGTATGTCATTCTCTGTGAAGAGAATAGCATTTTTTGCTATTACAATCCTCACAAAAAGGCTAGCTAACATAACACATTAAAACACAGAAATAAACAATAATCCATAAATCTTATCCCAGGAAAAATGCCAAAAAAATATCTAAATGCTCAACTGGCCCCATTGGAAAAAAGAGGTAATGAATCCAATCAGGGTCAGGAAAGTTTCATTAACTGAAATGTTTTGGGAGGGGTTATTGACACAAAAAGTGTTCAGCCTAACCCTGTGACATTGCTGATATTATGGCTCCTGCAAGGTCAAAACACTTAAATACTACTATAAAAAAGCTTTAGCCTATCACATCCTGAAGGATGCTAAATTGGTATTCCTAAGTGATACTCCAGTACATATAACCCATTCATGCTATTTAATTTTTTTTTCTAACTTTGTTCTCAGATTATTTCAGTCATAATATTTGATTACATTTCACTGTAACTAATAAAATAAGCACTCGTTGAATTTTAGGAATAGACAATTAACCAAGATATTCTGTCTTTAAACATTTTTCCATGTGAACTTGAGATCACAAGCATCTTAAAAGGCACATTGAAACATGTGTATGTATAACAGCAAATTCACAGAACCACAGCCTTATCCTCATGTAATATTAGTTTCTGAGCTGTATCCCAACAAAACATGCAAAAGTTGATCCATCAGGTCCATCTGAAAATTATGTACACAACTGCACACATCCAGTTCTGCTACTGTGAAATATTCATCAGAATACATCTATATAATGACTGAAAATAAATAACCTGTCTAATCCCTCATCAATTCAAAAAATGCTAACCCTATCCATTTATAAACAGCATCTAGTAAATAGAAGGATAGTACATAGTTACCTAGCAACTGAGTACACAACTGTTGGCAAGTGCTTTAAGGCGGAATCAGTTTTATTATAATACACAATAGTACATTTTGTCCTGATGTATTGCTACTACTATTTATGAACACCACTTCTGATTTTTATAAAAGTCAAGAGAGTTGTAACACTAAGTATTAAACTACATGTAAAACTATTATGCATTTCACCTGTGTCATAATTCAAGTTGTATTCAGGTGGGTTTTATTTTTTTTATTAGTGGTCACAGTTAGCTATATCTAGTGCCACATTTTCCATTTAATGAGATACATAGTGACAATTTTGCCATATTCCACAACTTCCTTAATCCAACATTCTGCTAGGCTTCCACACCTGTCTCTACCCTTCACTCTACTAGTGTTCATATGAGTATCTGCCAGTCTGCTAGGTTTCACACCTGTCTCTACCCTATACTCTATTAGCTTCTATAAGAATATCTGATCCCCTGGAATATCTGCTGGATTCAGTAACTTTATCCACCTATGACCCTCATCTCTTATCCCTTCATTAGTGCATCTTCCAGACTTCTGTTCAAAGTACACCATACTGCTGTCTTCTTATGACTTCCTTTCACGTTATAGAGAACCTCTGGTAAACTGACAGGCCCTGAATGCAAAGCTAGGAGCTCAACAATTTAAAACTAGCTTCAGTTGTATAGCACTGAAATCAAAAGATGAATTTGGTTCACATAACAAAGCTAGCTGTTGACGTTTTTGACGAATGGCATGCAAGTGACACTTCCGTGTGCAACTTTCATCCGCAGTCATCGTGCTTGAGAGTCCAGTGAACATCATTCACATATAAGATTGATACATGATGTTCTTCTCTCACCAGACAAATCAGTACTGACTTCTGAAATATCAAGTCATCAAGTAGGGTGCAGTGGTGTTCAGCTAGCATTTTAAACAGCACGAGCTGTAACCATTACAGGTGCAGGGAGAAAAACATTGTTGTAATGTAATGAATTTTTCCAGTGCCTCTTACCTCTTCTTCCTGCTCTATCCTTTTCCTGTTCACTGCCTGAGGGCAGGGTTCCACTTCATACTCACCGCATTCCCATATAAGAGCAGCAGGGCTAAGCCACAGACTGGAGTGTTTCTGCAATATCCTTCTCTCCCTTGATTTTCTTCACGTATCTCTGGTCCCTCTCTCTCTCTTACTCTCTGTCTCACTATCTTTGCTCCTCTCCTATTCTCTCCCTCTGCGCTCCGTGATAAGAGGCGTTCGTACTCTCTCCTCTTGCTTTGTCTGTTCACTCCACTCACTGCCTCTCTCATGTTCATTGCCTTGTTGCTATGGCAATGGCAGTCCCATCCCAAGCGTTGGCATGCTCCCAAGAAACGCAGGTGACTGAAGCTGCAGCAGTGCAGCATCCCTGTGTACTTAACCCCTTTCTCACCAAGACACTCATCTATTCTACGATGTTGCTTCCAGCTCTCATTTGTCTCCTCAGCAACAAGACTACAGCTGATGTGTTCTCTGTCACACATGCTCACAAACAAGCACAAATACAGACAAAGGGATGCATACACGCACAGAGGCACACACGGCCATATGGTGACGAAAAGACAGGGACACCCATATACTGATCTGCATTCACACTCCCACCCATAGGCAGATGGGCACATAGACATAGGCTCCATGCACATATCCACATACGTGATATAAGTGAAAGCAAACTCATTAAGACACATACAAGCCAACACATAGAACCAAATACTAACTGATCCACAAACCTTTCTCAGAGAAAAAATACATATTTCCACACACAAATGCATGCAATCTCACACTGTATTTAAATAGCTCTGATGTAATTTCACTCACATAGGTTGGATTCATTTAGTTTGTGTGAACGAGAAAAGTCACGGAAACTGTTTGTTGGCAATCAAACCCTTAATCTGAGCGTTTGAATTCAGGGTGTTGTGGGGAGAATGTATTTTAGTACATCTGACCAGATCATTGCCACACACACTGTTTCTGGCTAACAGAAATGATCTTTTTAAATAAACTCACGATTGACTGTTTGGGGATTATTTTAAAAATAACTACACTTTATAATTAAGCAGAGGGTAATATCCATTACAGATAATGTGTTCATTCAGCCTCTTGTATTCATCTTGAACATTTGCTCATATTTTAGTGAAGACACCATGCTGATGCAAATGAATGGCGAATAAAAGTCTTTTTCAGGTAGTACTACATTTTTAAGCTAGTGCTTATATATAATCTAGGTATCCTATTTAACAGGTTTAGTTTAAGAAACCCAGGCCAAGCAATCTCTGCTACCATCTAGAGGTGACCACCTTTTTCACAGCACCAGGAACTTTGAACTGTGAACAGCATATTGCTTTACTTTTAAACAGATCTGTTAAAGAAATGTAAATGGGACAGTTTATTCAAGCATATAGCAGAACAGCAACAGAGAATAGACTGTGCATACCCTAATAATGGATATAGCCGCTTTCAGACACATTAGCTGAATGTTTCTTTTGAATCTTTTTCCATGTCTATTGCTCTTGTTTTAAGAACAATAAAGCAAACATCCTTCTAATGCACTAAAAGAGGCATTATGATAGTTTTGCACAACATCGTACTATTTACACACAAAGATATTTCTGCAATACTATTTCAACTGAGATTAACTGAATTAATGCATGAGGATGTTCACTCCATATCACAATGAGAATAGAAGAAGTGAGATCACTCACACTGGTGAGCTCAGCCTCCCAGATCTTCTTGACCAGTTCCATAGAGGTGTAACCATTGATGA
Source organism: Stomatorhinus ivindoensis (assembly GCA_019775895.2). Classification (NCBI taxonomy): domain Eukaryota; kingdom Metazoa; phylum Chordata; class Actinopteri; order Osteoglossiformes; family Mormyridae; genus Stomatorhinus; species Stomatorhinus ivindoensis. The sequence continues at coordinate 29,169,810 of JABFEB020000060.1, read as the reverse complement.
GAAAGGACTGTGTGTAGTTCCCAAGTTCCAAAGATTCTAACCACTCTGCCACTGAAGTGGGGATGTTTCCAGGATGACCAATGGGCTGCACCTGCATTCAGACCATTGAGGGAGATCTATATGCAGAGGGATCTGATTTTTCAGACAGTGATGAGTGTGACAATGCTGAACAAACCAGGGCATTAATACATCATTTTGCTGTGCCTCACTGTTGCTGTATATCAGGTTTTTTGCCATCCTGTGTAACTGTATCTTTGCTTAATTGTTTGATTACATTTTTTAAAATTATATCCAGCAAGACTCAATAGACTAAACAGAGAGAAAAAAACATTGCAGCAGAGCGAAGTAAAATAACAATTCAGATCTGCTGTCTGTCTGCAGTTCAAGACACAGCTTGAGGAATAAAGGGGAGTGATCCATGTTGTGTCATAACCAGTGTGCAAAATACCCATCAGTATTCCCCATTGTTGCACAATACCGATCTTGAGACCCCCTTAAAATTTTGCTTTTGAGGCTTTCAGGGGGTTTCATTGTTTAATGGGGGGTGTCGGACCCCCCCGTATTTTGCACACTGGTCTAACCTAGCAGAAGCGTGGGGTGGGTTGTTCAGGAATCTTTCAAAGCTTTCCAGGATCTCAGATTTTACCCCCACACTCACATTTGGCAGGAGGCGAGTGGCCTGAAGTAAATGCTGCCTGTGAGCTGAGTTAAGGATACCAATCTCCAGCAGGTCTTGGTCTTCCACCACATTACCACCCTGGAGAAGAAACAACATTACAGCACTATACACCTGGAGTGTTAATGACACAATTAATCTATTTCAAATAATTCAAATTCATCCTAGCTGCATGCCATCTGCTATCCCCTTGACTGGTAAAGCTAACACCGGAAAACCAGTGAAATGGGAATTATGAATGTTTTGTGAACAATCATTTTTTCTTTGTGTGATGAAAATGGTGTTTTGTGTCCTTGTCACTCATCTGTACAATTGTGTGTGTCTGAGAGGGAGTGAGAGAAGGAAAGCTGCAGGAATTGTATGTTACTAAGGAAACCTGGCACAACCACAAACATTTAGTTGGATAACAACGCTAGAAGCACCGTCTAGCTTCTAATATCAGGAATTATATTTAGACAGAAGAACAGTTGAGGCATAGTTCATTTATGGAGATACTGAAGAAAGGAAGTAAGCCTTAGAATCAAAGGCTTCTGAGATGGACATTGTTTCTACTCACTGGCAAGGCTCAAGATGAGCACATTACCATTTTTACATAAGCGCTTATACCTGCTGCCACTCTTGTCTCTTTGGCTAAATCCATCTCTGCTGTGATTAACAAATTCTGTCAATTGCATTGTTGCTTCCACTTAAGAGATTTTTTTCATTTTGTAGATTTTAAATGTGCAGATGTGATTCTTTTCTTACATAATTCTTTTTTACTCCAGAATTTAAATTCAGATGTCTTCATGCTTTCTGCATCTTGTATTCGGCTATTTGCTCATGTTCATTTCAGTTTGTTCTTGTATCATTACTGCTTCCTATTAGAGTTTATTTATTTGAATAAAAATTTAAGGTGTTTTATCCTCAGAAATGTTTCTGTGTGAGTAGGTGAGAATTTCTGTGTGAGAATTCAAATAATAGGAATTTGGATAAGAGTAATACCCCTGTATCTTGCTTTAGTTCTATGTCATTATTCAAATGTTTTTCTATCTATTGACTGGAACACTGATCAATGTATTGCTCACATTTTTGAAATTCAAATTAAATGAATAAATACTGCTTATTTTTCCCATTAGTCAATATTATATAGGCATGTGTTGCGGATTGACTGGAGTTGATTGTCAGGCTTGACCTAGTCAGAGGACTTGTTGCACTTTTATCCTTAACCTGTCATTGACTGTACTGTACCTCTTCATTATGATTGTAGGAGGGCTGTAGAAGTGTAGTAGTGTGATGATGTTTTTTAAAAGGGAAAGAAAGTGAGTGAATGTTGTATGTTCTGTTAGGCGCAGGCAGGAGCCTGTGTGTGTGTGTGTGGTCAAGGTATACCTTACCTTGTGGGGACCAAAGGTAAGGTAGTCATAGTTAGCATTAGCATTTTTCCCATAGAAATGAATGAGCGATCCCCAAATAGATATGATTAAACGACTGTGTGTGTATATGTGTGTGTGTATATGTTTGAACATGCATGCATATTATTGACCTCATTAATTTCATGACAGACAGTTTCTGGACAGTTTTTTCATATTTGGTCTGTAGGCTTCATCAGTCTTACAAAATGCACAAAGATAAACACATGTATCAGAACACACACTAGAAAAATGTGTTTTTATTACAAACAGTAATTCACAAGAACTTTGAAAAATTCTGGTACATAATACATTCTGTACTACAAACATTTTAACAAAAAACATGCTTTATTAATGACTGTTGAACAAACACTGCATGCTGTAGATCACAGCTAATGAACATGGAGTTTAATTAGCAAAAACATTAAAATGATAGAAAACTGAAAAAACCAGAATGGGATATGGCCACTGCTATTGAGGTTGCATTGTGAAGTGTGCATGCTGTCCCTGATTATTATAGCGAGAAGAGTCTGAAAGTAGTGTTACACAAAGTGTGAATTAAGTTGCAGACAAAAGTCTATGTAATGATAAAACACATCCAAACAAAATGCTACTGTTCAAAATCTGAATGCAGTGCCAGATTATGCAATCTAAAGACAATGTTATATATTAGAATCCAGAAAGAATGCTACAAACTAGAGTAAACAGTAGACTGCATTACAATGCCGAATCTGAATGAGGTTTTACACACAAGAGTCTGAACGCAGTGTTACTTGGTTGGGGTGAATGAGGTACTGTACATTAGACAGTAGAGTAGAATGAATTACACAGTTGAGTCTGAATGAGGTGAGGTATGTTACATAATATAGTCTGAATGCAATATTACACAAAGAATGGAACATCACACAGTACACTGAAGAGTTGCAATGGATGTACTCACCATGAATTGGACATTGTCGAAGCCGTTGGCCACCAGGTGATTCTCGTATTGAACTAGCCCAATGTTCTCCAGCCACTGGCCCACAGACTGGACTGGGCACCGTGGGCCTGCAAGGGGGTTTAGAGGCAGTCGTTTCAGCAGGGAAGATTCGTCCACGCAGTAGTCGCGGCAACCAGCCTCATCAAGCTGTGACTGCATGGCGCTCAACACTCAGCAGCAGAAAGAAAAGTAGAATGAATAGGTAGTGAGATGGCAGCACTAGGAGGACAGCGGTGGTGTGAGCATGCCATGGAAGCCAAATGCCACTTCCCCTGGTGCGTCAGCTTCTGCTCCAGCTCCCGGCGTTATGCATGCATGTGAGTGAGTGAGTGAGTGAGTGGACGCTCTTTGTCAGCCTCTGAGAGTCGTACAGCCATTACTCCCACTCATTTCCAATAGCTGCAGATCTGCTCCTCTGCACCGCCCACCCCCCACTCTCCCTGTCTACTGGCAGCAAAATCTCTACAGTACCAGGCTCTGTAGCAACAGAAAAGCACTCTCAGCTGCTTCCTCCCACACACATGCATGGGTCTCATCTACATACCATGCACACACACACACCTCACACACCATACATAAATTGAATCCTCATATACATATACAAAGACATTATATACAAGTCCCCAGATATTAGTTAATTCATTTGTTCATTCATTCAACTTTCTGTACCACTTTTCTATACATGATCACCGGGGTCTGGGTCTCAGAAACAAAAGATGTAAGGCAGAGAATAACCCAGCATGGGGCTCCAACACATCACAGGGCTAACACACATTCACAGTGAATTTGGTAATTCCAATTCACCTTGACATGTTTTAGGACTGTTGTGTGAACATGGACAACCAGGCCTAACAAAGTAGTACACTTTCTCTGTTTCAAAACACTATAACTGCACTTCCAAACATTTTCTGTCTGGGTCAGTGCCCATCTGCCCCTGCCCTCCATGCAACTACCCCAATTGGCCAGCAAATTGTGCTGGCCATCCCGCGTTTTCATGTCCTGTCTAACCCTTCTGTGTTCCCTAGACTGCCATATGGCTCAGGGGGTTGAATGTATGGCACAAAGGCTGCAACCCTATGGTTATGGGTTGAAGGCTAGCCTTACCTGTTGATATTTGTTTTATCCTTCATTTGATTTTTTCTTATTTATGGTTGTCTGCACCTGCCGTGGTTATTTTCTGTTTTACTTGTTTTTTTTTCCTAGTGTAGTATTTCCCTGCGTTACCTTAGTTCTGTGTTCATTAGTGTTAGTCACTTCACCTGTGTCTTGTTGCGCTCTGCCCTACTTGATTGGTTGTTTTTGATGAATCACACTTGTTAGTCCTTGTTGTCAGTGTATTCAAGTTCCTGCCTTTGTTCATTTCTCCAGTTCGTCATTGTGTGATCTACTGTGTGTATTCTGCCCGTTTGTGTAGTCCTGATTCTGTGCTTGCCTGGTTCCTTCAGCTCAGGGGTGTCAAACTCCAGTCCTGGAGGGCACAGTTTTTGGATTACCTTCATTTAAACACACCTGATTCAACTCCTTGTGCTAATTACCACAGAGCTCATAAGCTAAATCATTTGTGGTGGAACAGGGAATGAGCTAAGCTACACAGGACTCCGGCCCTCCAGGACTGGAGTTTGACAGCCCTGCTTTAGCTGGTGTATGTAAGTTCTGTTATTTTACCCTGTTTATTCCTGACTCCTCATGGTCCTTTTATACTTTACCCCAGTATGTTCAGTGTTCTTTGGTAAATGCCCCTTTTATCTTCCAGCCACTAGTGGATCGTCACCTGTTTTTCCTGCCTGTACCATGACAAGGGAAAATCTCAAAAGAAATGTTGACTCTCACCCATCAAATGCCTTTTGATCATCTTGTAACAGCAACTGAGTTATTTGCTTAAATTTCACCACCAGCTTAATTAATTAACTCAATTAGATAAATGATTCAATGTAATACTGATTAGTCAAAGAAGGTGGGGTACTACTCCACTAAAAAAAATACAGTGCTGTAATGGATTGTTGCCGCAAATACTGGGGTTATTTTAGGAGAAGGTTTGAAATGGCTAAGTTGACTCACTTTGACGGACATGAAATCATAGTTTTACATCATAAAGATCATTACTTTCTTTGACTGTCTGAAACTTTTGCACAGTACTGTATACACAACCACACGCAGACAAATACACAGACACACCAAGCTGCTTGCTGCAGTCACATACCCACACAGTTCTGAAACATGGACAAAACCTATTACATACACTACTGTAGAAGGTTTCTAGTAGATTAATAAGACTGGATGGAACAGAGAAAGGAAACATCCATAACATGTTTTTAATATTACAAAACTGGTTATAGGAACAGCTGCAGTCAAAAGAAAAATACTGTCATCCTATCCTTAAGCAGACATGGACTATGTCATTAAAATATACTTGCAGTGTCAGTTTATTAGGTGCTAATGCAAACAGCTGCAATGAAAACATAGAGCATGGAGACAGGGTCAAGGGTTTAATTTACTGTTTGACTAAGCATTAGAATGGCTGAGATTTTTACTACAGTCTTTAGAGTTTATTAAGAAAGGTGTAATCAACCAAAACATTTGGTATTTCTGTAGTTGAAAATATCTTGTTAATGAGAGAGATTTGAGGAAAATCATTAGTTATCAGAAAGGCCACAAGTACAAATACAATACATTTGTGCAGAATAGCTCTTCAGAATGCTCAACACACCTATGTTGAAGTGATTCTAGAGGAAAAACTAGATCCTACCCACTACTATCTAAGTGTATCTAATAAATAGTTACATGGGCATTTAAAAAAAAACATTGCTCTATAAACATAATCCCCTAAGTATCCACAGTAAAATAATAATATCCAACATGTCATTAGCGAAGAAGCAAGGAATGGGAAGGGATTTTGATCTGTCAGACAGCACGTGCATTCTTCATGACCTTACAAAACAATAGTTATTGGTCATCTTCCATTACACTTAATTCTCAAAGAGCTCTGCTGGAAATCAGAACATCAGGTTGGAAGATAAAAACAGAATTCATAATTGTTTTGAATTTTAATGACACACACAGCTATCACCAAGGCAACCACCCTGTATTCTGTTAACAACCAAGAAAAAAGCATGGTTTGTTTTTCACAAATAAAGTTGTATACGAATTTAGCGAGGCTAATAACTAAATATCCATTCTGACCCTTGGCCTATTTTGGCCTTTACTGAACTATTGTACCAGGTCTGATCCAATATCTGAGTTAACATTTTGGTATCAGCTGATATTCACTAAAAATCAAGATGTTGGCATCTCTCAATATTTGAAGTTAGCAGCAACAGAGCTACCAACACAACTACAAAAACATTGAAGATAATTATTTTGGACGATCAGCTATTTTCCATAGTGGAGGACAAGGGATTTCATTGGCTCATTCCAATAATCTGCGTGAGCAAGCTCTGCAAGTTTCACCACATGCCCATTCCCACCACTAAATCAACAAGTGGCTCAGACGGTAGCTGGTTGTTAGATATTGGCAATATTAGACAAAAATATATTTGTCATCAGTTAAAAATTTCACATTGCTGCACCAGGTAAACCACATTTACAGGTAAACATTAGGGACAGAATAATAAATAATAATAAAATAGAGATAAGAGATGAGAAGTTCTGGAATAAAAAGAAATATGAATATACAGTGGTACCTCAGAACACCGGATCGAATCCTAAAAAGTTTGGGTTCTGATCGAATTTTCCCCATAAGAAATAATGGAAAACCAATTAATTGGTTCCCGGCCCCAATAAATTGACACCTAAATATGTTTTTTTAGCATTTAAACACAAAATGAACCAGATAAAACAAGAAGAGCATATACTGTACTAAACACATCTAAGAACATTTATCAAAACAGTAATGTGTAAAGTAAGAAAATAAATGCATCCAATGTGTGAAGTTAAAAAAAAACAATGTGTCCTGCTCCGATTGTCCACTCCTTCCGTGTGCCACGCCCCCTCGTTAACCCCGTGTGGAATCCCCGTATGATCAGCTGTCTCTGGTTGTTGTCATCAGTCCTCTGTATTTAGTACGCATTTCAGTTTGTTTCCCCAGTCTGGTCATTGTATTGTCCGTCTGCGCTTTTCCTGCCTTACCTGTAATTAAACCCCATATTCCCTGATGCCCTGACGTCTGCACCTTTGTCTCCATTCCGTCCCCAGTCGACACGACAATATTATTATAATTAAATGTATTAATGGTTTATTATTAATATTAAAATAATTAATAAGAAATCTTTATTTTAAAATGTATTTTATTATATAATAATAATTTCTGTTACTGTCTAAATGTATTTTTACTGTCTAAATATATGTATTCAGCTAGTCTAAACATGCACGATGTTACCACAGCTAATGCGAGGCTGAGACTGAAGCATTATCCGTTGTTTCCGCTGAGAGACGGGCCGTGTGACTCATTTCCCCGTAATTGTTCACATATAGTTCAGCAGACAGATAAATAAGGTCAATAAAATGATAGAACTCAAGCAAAAGCCAGATTGAAAAGGTATGTCTGAGTCTGCTTTAAAATATATATCCTCTGATGCCCTCAGGTCTTCTGGAAGGTTGTTCCACAGACACTGGGCCATAGTAGCAAAAGGATGCTTCACCATCACCGTTTTTGTTCAGACTTTAGGGATAACTGAAAGGCTGTTACCTGAACACCTCATAGGATAAAAGTATATCTGATAAATAGGTATGTCCAAGACCATTAAGAGCTTTGTAAACCAGTAAAAATATCTTGAAATCAATTCTGAAACAGACTGCTAGCCAGTGCAGAGACTTTAAAATTGGTTTAATGTGTGCTCTCTTTTTGGTCTTAGTTAGTACATGTGTGGCCATCTATAAACTATGTCCCTCTTCAGCCATCTGCAAACCAAACTTCTACTGATATATCCTTTTAAAATAATTTCTCTTTGTAAAAGTAATCTCCTAAGCAGGGGAGGTTCTAGTTATTGAAAAGATCAGGGAGTAAGATAAGTGTACCTGGGGCTTGACTTTTATTAATTTTTCTTTTTGAAGTAAGATTGGCATCGGGGCTTAAAATACTCAAGGCTATAGCCCCAAGTAATCTGACTTATTGACAATACAACTAAGCATCCACAGTTAAACAATTATACACAACATGCTGTCATTAGAATGTGTGCTGTTTTAGTGGTTTAGCAAAGAAGGCCAGCTTTTGCAGAATCCAGCAAAGGCTAATATTCCACTAAATAAGCATAGGCTGTCAAGTCTCACACACTGACCATGAGACACAAAATTTCAACCAGTTCACACGCCACACCTTGTGATTCTCACACTGAGGCGTAAGGGATAACATCCACCAAGGTGTCCCATTATAGAGAATAAATGGACGATGCACAGGCATACGGACTGGAGTTTTCCGCTGAGTTCATATCTGTCCCGAGTTAACAGCTATCTATCAGCCAATCAGAAAATAGCATTTGTTTTTTCGGGGTAAATTCTAAAATAAGTCACATGCAATCCTACTGCCAGCCAATCAAAAAATAGAATGTGTTTTTTCCAGGTAAATTCCAAAATAAATTACATGTGATCTCATTGCAAGCACATTATTACATGGATGCACACGCACACAGAGTGCAGACAAGGTGGAAGATCCAATAAGTCTCATGCATTGACCGTGAGGCACATGCTGTACCCTTAACAGATTTCACTCCAAATTTTTGATGAAACTTGAGAGCCCTATATCTGATACGGAGAATATTGTGATATGATCCATCTATCTGTTTTCTGTACCTGACTATCCTGCACCATGTTGTAGGGGTCCAGAGCCTACAGGAACAGGGCTACGGAGACAAGGCAGTGAAATATGTTGGGTTTCTCTCTGCAGTTGAAAAATATACTGAGGTTAGTCTTAATTGGAGTTACCAAATTGACCATAGGTGTACATGTGTATGTGAATGGTGTGTGTGTGCCCTGTGATGGCTTGGCGCCCCATGCTGGGTTGTTCCCTGCCTTGCGCCTGTAGCGTCTGA
>JABFEB020000060.1:29131248-29154293 GCA_019775895.2 Stomatorhinus ivindoensis | reverse complement strand
CACTTTGCGTGAAAATGTTCTCACGCAAAAAATACGCACAAATCTGTGCGTAAGAACGGTTGATAAATGAGGCCCCAGGATTCGAGTGTGCTGGTACTGACTACTCAGCCTGGGCAGGAAGGCGTGCCCAAACCAGTTGATTGACAGTTTGTCCCTTTATTAAAAGCAATGCCACAAAATTAAAAGCAATATGGTAAAAGCATATCTTGTAAATCTTGTAAAATGAAAAACAATATAGCAAACGCAATATAGTAAAATTAAAACCAAAACGGTAAAAGTAAAAGCAAAAACATTAAAGCATTAATTTTATTATTATTAGTATTTATTTCACTTTCTTATTCAACATTTATTTCCTTATACTTTTATAGATTTATTCATTTTTATGGCACTCCAGTGACTCTATACCGGTCAAACACGCCATTGTAATAGCAATCCCCAGTAGATGCGTCGCTCCCTTTTAAAGGTGAGGTGACTATCCCGATTGGTTCATTGCATGTTTCACCCAAAACACGCCTGAATAATTAAGAGAGTTAGTATAACCCTTTTCTGCCTTGCACCAGCACAAAGTCTGTTTTTTCCACCGTTTAAATAGCAAGGTGGATTTGGACTTGCCCATATGCTGTTAGGGTTTTAACCGCTTTGCATTAGATCGTAAAAATTGTGCCCCAAAAGTAAGACCATTTAAGCACCAAAAGTATAAAAGTCTAAGCTTTTGCATATTCATTTCCGTCCAAGCACATGCATGTATGACCCAAATATAATAATCCAACAGATTGTAAGGATCAACTGAAACATTACCTGGGCCATATTTAAAATCACTCCCTATTACTTAAATAGTGCACTATATATTGAGTCTGCCATATTGCGGTATTTGAATTTTGTGTGGTAAATTTGACTCACTAAATGCACTATATATAAATTCCCCCTATTCACTGTACATTGTAGATGAACAGATGGAAGCAAACGACCATGCTCCATGTATATCATAATGCAATGTGAAGCTGACGTCTACTGTCAAATGCTCATAAACAATAGTGCAAAAGAATATGAAGTAGCACTTTTTTAAAGTGATACTAGCAATCTCTGCAAAGTTTGTATGTCATTTATTTTAAATAATGATATAAAATCATTTCAAATAAATTATAGGCTTACAAATCCACATTCACTTATCTCCTTTATTTAATTTATGATGTCACTGTATTTTGTATTTCACAAATTTCAGCCGTCATAGGTAGGATATTAGCAAAGACCATTTTGGAATGTTGTGTCCTAAACTGGCATCTTCTTTCACTGCTAATTCCCTATATAGGGAATACTGAGTGAGTGAACCATTTCAGCCTGGATGTCCTGGCCAGAACTGCTCTTTATTCTTCACTGTAAAACCTGCAGCCTTCAACTTGAACAATGTGTCATTAATAAAATAATGGGTGTTTTTTTGTCTGCTGTCACGTGGTGGAAATAAGTATGGAATGCAAGAAATCTTTAATAATCTAGAGTGTAAAATCCCATCAGGTTCCCTCATGCTTCATTAGGGAAACTGTCATAACAATAGGAATGCATAATTTTAAGGTAACTGGATTGAACATTATTCATACAAATAATTATACACAAGAATACATGAATTGAAATTAATAGTGCATTCGGTTTGAACTCTGATTAAAACCCATGCTGGAGCCCGGAGCTCTTTCCCTTCATACTAAAGTGAAATACAGAAATCACATGGCTAAAGTAACACTTTCCATTGTAAAAACAGGAACTTGTTCACATGTAGTTAAGAAGACCTGTTGTGGAAGCCTATGTTTTTGTTTCAAGCTGGGATTTCTCTTGGCATTCAAGACTCTGAGATGGGCTACAAAGTTCTTTGTGTCCAGCTTGGTAGAGAAATAGCACATTTTTATGAGAGCATCTAGCCTCTATTACATGCATTCAGCCAAGTTTTGGTATACTTATGCAACCTATATGCATCTAAGCACCTGAAATGCTCCAAAAAAAGGACATTTGACATACCCACACAGGCCAAATGCTTCTCATTTTTGCCATTTCATGTATCATGGCTGGATGTTCTATGTATCAAAGGGAATTTTGCTCTGGTAGAACAGATTGAAAGGCAGGAAATTGATGCTCCTTTGATCCTTCTGCTAAATAGGGTCCTTTTCTAATAAGGAACATTTCCCTTTTCCTTAAACAGCTGGTGTGTTGTGTCATGCAAGGCTGCAATTAATAACCATCTGTATTGGCTCATTCTGCAGCAGATAAAGTGAGGGGACCGAATGTATTGTATGATAGACGGGTCCCACTGCTCTTCGGAAGACCCCAGATTCAGACTCCTCTTCAGACTGAAACTGTGGAAATTACTTCCATGTGGCTGGTGCCTGTCGCTGACTATTAACTCTAGAGCCCTTGGACCCCAGGGACTGTCCTGAACGACTCCTAAGGTCTCGCTCCATACTTTCACTTTGTGCCTGCTCCTCATCGTACCTACAGTAGGAGGATGGTGGCAGAGAGTCAGAAGATGGGATTTGTTAACAGCATGTACGTCAAAAGTTTCCACTTCCCTCAGAATAGCACAGAAATTACAATGATAAGAGATAGCAGCCAAAGAACAGACAAAGACTTTAGACAAACTTCAGCCCATTTCTTGGAGTTTATGTGCTTAGAGTATTTTTATTAAAATGTGACATATGCCACCCTTAGCTATCCTGCAGCTCTGGAACAAACAAAATGTATCAGAAAACTGAGTGTGAAAGGCAGTGGCTAAATGGAGTCAGTATGGAGCATAACTCACAGGACTTGGTAGTAACCAAGAGCCTCCTTGGGTGGACTTCGATTCCATCGACAGTCTGGCATCTCTCCATTGGGAGTTACGATGTTCAGTGTGTCATTCATAAGGTTGTACTTCAAAATGCGATCATTTGCTGTGCTGGAGGTCAGCGATGGGGAAGCGTTCACCTGTTGCAAAACTTGAATGAGTCATTGTTGCACAATACAGATAAGATTATACATGTTATACATATGAACTTACTTCCAAATCAGTTGCTGATTATTTGCTACAGGTGGCAACATTATATGTGCCAATAAATTTAATCAGCAGAACTGCACCAATGCATAGATCTTTTGCCTCATACCACCCAACCTGGGGGTTCAAATCTCACTTCCAATCTGTTTGTGTGCATGTTCTCCCAATGATGTGCAGGTTTCTTTCAGTTTCTCTGGTTTCATCCCGCAGTCCAACGACAAGTAGTTGGGCTAATTGGTGTCTCTAAATTGCCTGTATCATCTGATTCTGTGTGACTTTATGCATGCATTTTGACTGGCCTGGCTCCCCATCTAGGGTATATCCCAGTCTTGTGGCTTATGCAACTTAGAAAAGACCCCAGACCCCATACAATCCTGACTAGGATAAGCAGTTAAAGATGGAAGGATGGAGTTGGATCAACAGTAACCAACAGAATCTAAGGTTCTTATAAATCATATGATGCTCCTATAGCAGTGGTGCCCAATCTTATCTGCAAAGGGCCAGTGTGTAGGCAGATGTTTAGGGTAAACTTTAGGTCAGCTGTTCAAACGCAGGTGTGAGGACTCTTCAGCCAATCAGTCTTCTAATTAGTAATCTAATTAGGGAGCTGCAGCGAAAGTCCGCATACACACCAGCCCTTTGCGGATAAGATGGGGCACCCCTGTCCTATAGCATGAGATGAGTCAGGATAGTACACAAGGAAAAGATCTCTATAAAGCTCACCTCTATAAGCCAAGGTTTCAACTTGTCATCAATGATGATGTCATACCCATAGCACTCAAAACAGTGCTTGTCATTGTTCATGACAGGCTATTGAGGAAGAAAGTCAGTCATATGCAACCATACAATTATACTGACACACTCAAATGAAGGAATAATAAGACAGAGATGAGCAGGTTGGAACATGGGGTTTGTTGAAGCATTAAAATTTTCACACAAAGAAATGATCCATTTCATAAAGTGCTGCTAACCAAGGATAGACAACAATAATATCTATCCACCATATTTGTTTCTAGAATGAAGACTGGTGGTTGGCCACAGAAGAATGGTTTGTATATGTTCTGACACTTGGAGTAAATTTTTCTCCATAAGAAAATATTGTTCAATGACGATAATGTAAATAAATTGACTCACTCATTTATATTTTACACTCTAGTACTAAGCTAAAACGAGACCAAACAGATATGTAATTAGAAGCACTGCTTTGTATAGTATACATACAAAGTCACATACAGTCAGGTCCATAAATATTGGGACATCGACACAATTCTAATTTTTTTGACTCTATATACCACCACAATGGATTTAAAATGTTCCAAACAGTTGATTTGGCCACACCTAATGTTTTTGCTATCTCTCTGATGGGTTTGTTTTTATTTTTCAGCTTAATGATGGCTTGCTTCTCTGATAGTGACAGCTCTTCGGATCTCAAATTGAGAGTTGACAGCATCAGATTCCATATGCAAATAGCACACTTGAAATGAACTCCAGACCTTTTATCTGCTCCTTCTAAATAAAATAATGAGGGAATAACACACACCTGGCCATGGAACAGCAGAGCAGTCAATTGTCCCATTACTTTTGGTCCCTTAAAAAGTGGGAGGCACATATACAAACTGTTGTAATTTCTACACCGTTCACCTGATTTGTATGTAAATACCCTCAAATAAAAGCTGAAAGTCTGCAGTTAAAGCAAATCATGTTTTTTCATTTCAAATCCATTGTGGTGGTGTATAGTCAAAAAAATTAGAATTGTGTCAATGTCCCAATATTTATGGACCTGACTGTAGTTGATAGGAGCTAGTTGGAACATTAGAGGGGGGTTAGTTCCAAACAAACTTTCAAACATTGAACTATACCCTAACTTTATTAAAGAGCACTGCCAAGTGATATTACACCTGAATACGCAGAGGAACAAGAGAGTGATTTCAAGAATGTATTTCATGTCCAGGGGAGATACTTTTGATGAGGAAGAAGAGTCTGAAACTGATTGGTTCAATGTTATTCCAGACTTGACTAATAATATTGATGAAGAAGACTTTGTGCTTGTGTGATTCCTTAGCAAAAGACCCAGTATTACTACACTGGCAAGGTTTCTCGCCTTACTATGGAAGGTGAAGTTCCAACTTTAAACTAAGTTCAGGTTGCAGTCAAAAAGAATAAAATGTTGAGGACATCTCTGTTCATGGGAAAAAGGATGTGGTATTCAAGCCACTGAAACCAACTAGTACTGGAGGCACCAAGCGTTGTACCCAAATGCTGGTATTTTATCTTGATTTGTTCCCTTGCCATCCAAAGTAATAATGTCTGGGATCAACAAGGTGATGGGCAATAAGGAACTAAATTACATGAAATTTATCTATATATTCATATGTATTTATAATGGCTTGTCAATACTTTTTCAGCCATGACCTGAATTATAACAGCTGTTCCAACTAACCCTAATGATGGGGTGATATGTGTAATTGCAATGGTACAGACAAATAAATATAAATTAAAAATGTATATTAAATTAAATAAATGATGTTCGTGTAATATGGAGGTATTAGTTGAAAATGTTCCAACTAATCCCACTCTCCCCTATCAGGAAAATGTTTATGCGTTTGAATGCAATTGTTTCTGTGCATTACAGTTCATTCCGCACCTGTGGGTTATACTTACTGCAACAGCCTTCAATGATTGTACCATAATCCATTGGATCTGGTCAAACAGCTGGTTGGTCACCTCCTTTCCCCGTGTGCTTTCCAAGTAGAGTCGAAGGTTACTGACCGTCCACTTACCCCCATGTACGTGATTGTAATCATCCTGAAACACCCCATGGAGTTATACACATGCAAACATACACAGGCTTCTAATAGTGAATTTTTGAGTCTCATAAAAACACACCTACCCCATGTTTCTGGATGGCCACATTAGTGAGGTGAACAAACATGTTGTCAAGTTCGCTGGTGCTGGGTGTGTATTTCACTGTGCAAAACCGGCAAAATCCCAATTTGTACCTGAAAAATGAAATATAAATATATATGGGCGTACTAACATGATATTTACAAAATGAAAGCAAAATACTCTCATATACACAAATTTTGTGACCAATTTCTCTATATTTCAACCACAGTACTACTGATCCAGTACTATTTATATTGCAAGACATAAGTATATCATTCATCTCTCGTGAACACAACCACTGATAATTTAACTGGTGTGTATGTCACTGATACTGCTGCAGTATTTTGGTTAAGTTTAGCTCAGGCTCTCACATGTAGCACTTGAGGGGACGGTATGTGGTCACCAGCACATAGAGACGAAGATCAAACTTCTTTCCTCCAATCAATAGTGGATTATCAATGTACAAAGAGATTACATATGCCTCTTTGCCACTAGAGGCTGCCAGAAACCTGTAAATAGAAAGATAATGCAAGTGTAACTATGCAAGTGTAACTGCTGGATCAAGCACAAAGTCCACAAGGACAAACAGAGTGCAACATGGATGCAGACACAGTTCTACTCCTGGTGACCATACATGAATGCCAGATTAGAATAGGATGGGTGCATACATGAATCCCCTTTTATAAAAAGCAAACGCTACCCTGGCTTAAACTGCAAAAGGGAAGGTATGTCCAGAATTTGTGTGTGGAGGTTTATTGCTACAACTCCCTAGTTAGATTACTGATTAGAGGACTAATTGGCTGAAGAGTCCTCACACCTAGGTTTGGACAGCTGACCTAAAGGTTATCCCAAAAACTTGCATACATACTGGCCCTTTCCAGATAAGATTGCACATTATGGTCCAAACTTTTACACTACCCCACCACTATTCCCCCAGTAGACCCACGTGGAGGTGCGGCTGTCACGTGACCACTTCTTAATCTGGGAAAGCTTGTTGATCAAAAAGATTCCTTTGCCCTGAGCTTTCCCACATGGCTTCATGATCCAGGTACTGGATGGGTTTTTCCGAAACTCCTCCACAAACAAATTGTAGTCTGCAGGAAGCATGAAGGTTACTGGCACAAAATCTACAAATGGGGATAAACCACAGGAAGCAACTTATTAGTTCTTCATTAGTCATTCATGCTTTAACAATTGCCATACTGAATGCATGAGAGTATCTAGTTACATTTATTAGCGTCTGCTAACAAGCCAGTCCTTGACTAGAAAATGTAGGGAACAAGGTAACGAGATAGTGCTCAAAACACAGGCTTGTAACCTGTAACTGGATAAATTCATAAACTAATAAGTTAAATGTGAAGTAGCATCCACATGCACTGTTCACATTTGAACAGTATGTGTGGCCTGACAAATTAAAGACATGTTACCTAAGTAGAGGTATTTGCCCTTTTCATCCTTCTCCGCCAATGGACTCCCTTCCTTCTCCAGCTCCTTTCTATACCGTTTTATGTTTTTGACCATTAAGTCTTTCCTTGTCAGCTCGTAATGGTTGGGAAAGTGGTTGACCATCTGATCATCTGACAAACGGTAACCAGTGTCCACACTAAAGACATTCCTTATGGTCTGTACACTCATCCTGTAAAGTCAAATTCAGAACACGTGCTCTTCACACAACAGGCCTGGATGCCAACAAATGTCAGATGATGTCATGCTATAACAATTTTTACGACTGATTTTCCTGTTAACTAAAAAAAGATATGCTGTTTCTATTTTTTCTACCGGTAAAACTGAAACAAAACCACACGGATAATAGTCTTCAAAGTATGACAAGAACAAATTACCAGTAAAAGTTCCAGTCTTCGTTTTCGGACACTTGCACCCATCCTCTCTTTTCGAAGTTATTGATCAGAACGGATTTTTCTATGTCAGTCACCCATTTTACCTTACCAGCCATGGTAGCTCTTTGAACAGAAAGAATCCACTTTCATTTCAACAGACACTTTGAAATAGCTTCTGAAAATCAAGAACGTGCAGCGGTACTGTGAACAGGAGCTTTTTAGTAAATTATGCTTGCTAGTTAATCTTCTCGCTGGAACTGCATACCGGTAACTGTTGTATATTGTAATAACACGTTTCTAGCAATATTTTTTCTAGAATATTCGAATTTTTTTACGCACAACCACTCGTGAGCACTGTATTTTATTAGCCTACACAGCTAAATACCCACCAAAGGTTATCCACTAAGAGTATTCGCATCTAATGGTGGTTTTAAAATAAACAGCTACCTGGTGACAACACATGACATTTACGATGGTTTCTAATTATTATCTTCTATTGCTAAGTGTTCATACTCATGCACAGATTTATTTGACCACTGAAGGCACCGGACTGCGAGCACAAACAATTCACTTCCGGGTGGAAACCATAGAAACCGCAGACTCGCTCTTACAGTTGTGTGTATACACACCCATCAAACCAACGTCAAACATTTTTTCGTGTAATATTACCCCAACACTTGAATGTTTTCACTAGAAACAAAGAAAGTACTCCTTCGTAATTACGCCACGTTTATTGGAGAGATATTTTCATAATTCGGCTATTCGCTTTCATTACATCGATTGCGAATTTCAATTCGATATAAAAACTTGCTACACATAGATCGACAAAGTCCAGGGGGGTGTTTTTCTTGCGTGGAGTACCGGATGTAATTGTTGACGATTTGGCATGATCCTGGATCTGTCGGTTTTTGAAACTTTTGCTGGATGTATTGTCATAGAAGCACATCCAAATCCTCAAACCTGGGACCTGCACTACGAAGTGAAGTTACTGGCTTGTCGGATTTAAGGTAGTCTGGGCAAAATGTAAGTGAACATGAAGTCCGTTTAAACTGTGGTACCTTAAATCCGACAAGTTACCCCTATGAGCCTGTAACCCCGCTTAGTACGTACAGTCCACTGCTCGGAGCAACTTTGTTCTATGTAAACAATGATTAGCTCACACACTTAATCAGTATCAGTGCATGGAAATCCGTTCAGTAATGGCCTCGCCATGGATGAGCGACCAATTGCAATCGGTGCACAAATAATAAGTAGGTAATTTCAAATTCAGAGGGATTTTGCGCGATCCTTTATTGTTGCCGGATTTCGAAAGATAACGCTCAGCCGAGATGGAATATTATATCTTAAAGATTTATTAGCTCCTTAGAGTAGAAGTACAATTAGGTGAAATCGGGCTCTCACATCCACACAATGTACATTGCGGCACTTTTTTGTATACTGTTGCGATGCGGAAAATACATCAAAGAGCACAGTTTGTCAGGCAATTCGCAGTTTGTTTCGGCCTGAAATATTTCCTTCGGGTTTTCAATGTTTTCCCAGACACCTGCGAGTGCAGGCAATTAAGGATGCATTTTATTCCATTGCATGCAGGCAATGTATACGCAATAAAATTACAGTTCTGTAAAGAATTTAAAAATCACACTGATATTCTCATTACTCAGAATCGCCAACTGTTTTGTCTGACTTCTTATTAGCTTCAAACTAATGTTTTATAAATATTAAAGATTCCTACATATAAAATTAACACAGACTCTATACACCGTCCTTCCTGGTTTGGGCCGCTTTTGATGCGTTTCCTTTAGTACATATTAAATCTTTGAATTCATCATACTCCTTTAATAAAATGTCCTACTTGGATTGCGTGAAAAATTGCGCCCTGTTTTTTTTTGGCATTTTGTGGAGGCCAATGAGAGACTACACTCGATATACATGGGCATTTCAAGCAGCGCGGGCGCGCGCAATCATCTTGGATGAATGGATCCCAACTAATCTACTATCCAGCTGTGTTTGAGTTTCTCCAGCATTAACTCATCCAACATGAGGTATCTTATCTCGGAATATTTAAGCGACGTACGGAAAATACCACCATATCTACAGTAGATGGCTAAAATAAATAGGTGTTTATAGTCTCTAAAAATTTGTACATCGACTTTATTTACGTAGGTTGAACACTTACCAATCGTTGTTTCGTGCATGACGTGCCACTTAAAATAAGGCACAGACAAATTTGGGGAAAATGTATTTATTTTCATTTTTGTGTTGTTAAATAACCCACCCATCATCTTCTAATAACTTATCCTGGTCATAATAGCACAATTCTATTAGTCATTTGGTAGCACAATAAGATTATTGCAATAAAGACCCATTGCTCCAGGCACTTTACAGTGAATAATTATTAAGGGGACACTTCAGTTGTAGTTGCACATGACAGTACAATTACTGCACTGTCCACCAAATGGATGAGACCTGATATATGGCTTTGTAGTTACAGCTTAGGGGCTGAAGCACTATCTCCGAATACACTGTTAAAAGAATTTCTCCACACATTTCAGGTGTAAATCATACGTTAATTAAAATATGTACAGAAACACCACCGCATTGCGGCTCTCAAGATCTACAGCAATAACCCCACCAGTGTCACCCCCAGACCCACTGGGATTATTACACTGGGAATGTATGGAGATGGGGCTAGCAGGCACGTTTTCACAGTCCAAATAAATAAGAGTCCTCAAATACCCAGATGCATTTGCTTATCAGATTTCATTATTCAAGAAAATGGTGCTTTATTTAACATTTCTTCCATGTTAAATGCATCCTCCAGGTGAAGTCCAGCTAATAAACCACAACTGTATTTGCTGTTCCAGACACGATGTTCCTATTCATCTTCATTTTACCTAGAGTCATCATTCAGATAAATGTCACCACACCTATCCTTTCAAGAATAACTGGTCAATTGCCAAAATCAATTTACACTTAATGGACTCCAAGGATGCTGAAGGGGTAACAGTTTCAGATAATCACATTGTATCAAACCTATCACTGATGTGGAGTGAGATTCCAAGACATCTAATTGATGCAAAAAAATAGTACCAAGCAATAGAGGGAAGAACAAAGGGCTGGCATTGCTCAAACAAGCAGATAAAGCAAGGACCCAGGGAGAGTTAGGTTGGAGCATTTCTCTAATGGGCCCTCATCAGCTGTCAAAGAAACCAGGGCAATGGCCACAAAGAACAGGGATACTATAGAGCCCTCAGCCTAAGAAAACTGACTGCAGTCCCTCAGCACCCACTTTTTACTAAGATTTAAACCCTCTGAGAACCATCAAGCTACCAGGCATCGACAACTTATACTCAATCGGCTGTTGGAGATAATTAGAGAAAACAAAATAGTTTGTTCAACTTTGACAGACTCAAAGACAGGGGTATTTAAAATAATTTAGGAACAAATTGTTAATGAATTAATGACATCATATGTGAAAAGAAAATGGGACCTTTCGCCCCTAATGTGCTATGCCTTGCTCACTGAATACAGGGCCCATACAAATGCTGAATCAAAAAGCTTCAAGCACTGTTGGACACTGCAGAGATAAAGCGACACGTGTTCTTCATTACTGAGCCCAGAGGGAGACTGAGGGGATTACTGGTAGTACGGACGATAGCGAGACTGGTCAGGGTGGTGAGGTCCAGGTATCTGACCCTGTGGCAGTGGCCCCTGCATTCGCGATGGAGGCGGCCCCCTAGGGGCAGGCCACATCCCAGGGCTCAGTCCTCCAGGCTGGCTGAAGGGGGGACTGAGAGTACCCTGATCCTCAGGAAACTGTTGCATGGAGCCTGGGTTATAGTGAAGGGGCAGGGGTGCACTGACCGGGGGCCCAGGTGGAGGATGGTTCATGTAGGGGGGCATCTGAGTAATTATGTGTCCAGGAGGTGGGGTAATAGGTGGTGGAGCTGAAGACATGGGTGGTGGGGCCTGGCTATATACCATGTGGGTGGTTGCTGAGCCCTGGGGTGGGTGCTGCATTGGGTGACCAATGGGAGGAGGAGGAGGAGGGGGTGGCCCATAATGCTGCTGTGGTGCCATCATGTGGTGCGGGTGAGGCACAACAGGCTGTCCAGGGTAGTCCCCAGGGTGGTGGTGTGGGGGTGGAGCAGGAACAGGCTGAGGTAAGGGCTCACGGGAGGAGCTGCTGCTGGAATCATCTTGAATGGGCACGGTGATGAGGTTGCTGTGTTTCCGTGTGGTTACAGTGGCAATGCGGAAGGTCTCCTGGGCGATGGAGCGGGAAGGCCCAACATCGGAGGAGGGGGGAGCTTGGCTTGCCCGAAGGTCTTCCAGTGGCGGTTGTGGCTGGCCATAAGGGTTGTGACCTGTGTGTTGCAAGGGGGGTGGGATCAGGACGTGTGGCTTTGGGAGGTGTGGCGGCGGGGGAAGACGGTGCTTGTCCGGGGGCAGGAGGAAGCGCTCTGCTAATGGGTCACTGCCTGCCCCAGTGCCACCTGTGGTGGGGCGCCCTGCCGCTGGCTTTGTTGCCCGCATGTGCCGATGGTTGATGTGGGCCTGCAGGTCACGCTGGGACAGGTAGGTGCGCTTGCAGCCTTGCACGATACTGCACATGTAGAGGGAGCCCCTCAGGCACTGCTCGATGCGCTGGACTGGGTCCGTGCAGCTGTACAGGGACACACTGACCTTAGGGTTTAGTAAGGGAAATGGAGCCGACGGGGACACAGACACACGCATACATGCTACACGCAAGACACACCTCAGACGACAAACACATAAGCCCCTTTTTCATTTGCACTGCCACCCAGAACTTTCCTAGATATTACCCGGTAGGGCTGGTTGTGAGAACGCAAATGTTTCTTGAACTGGACATTAAATGGACTTTACCCTGATAGTTCCCTAGTAAATTCTGGATTCACCCCAATGTGCGAATGTGACAGTGAGAATTCCACAGAACTCACCATGAGCAAATAGTACAGCAACCGAAGAATTCAAATATCCAAGGGCAAAAAAGGGTAATTTACACAAAGACTACCCCAATGAACATAGCTGAAGTGACAAAAGGCTTCAGAAATTTCTGCCAGTTGTGCTGTAATCAAAATACCACAAATTCTGCAGTATACTTTTGGTGTCATGTCATGCCTCCTGCATGCTCCACCCAAGAGCCACTCCTTGTCTAATCCAATGGGAGCATTTCCAGTAGGCCCAAACACATCTGACAGAAAGAGCCTCTGGTTGGTGTCGCATGTGTGAAAAAGGTAACCCCAGAAAACACCTGGAGTTCATGTGTGATAACGGCTATAGAAACGGACACCACACAGTAATAACCACAAGGGAGCGGTAGCTGCAAAAATAATCCCTCTACATTATCTTTAATCTAATCATTCATTTTCTCCTCATCCAGTATCTGCCACACACTCATAAATCAGACACCAATTTCTCCAAATAACCGCAGCAATGGGATGAGACTTGTGAGCACATGGAAACTCCACAAAGTGCTAGTGATAGGAAACAAAATCCCAGTCCTGGGGGGCAAGGTCCCCATGCTCTCCATAAACTTATTAATCTCCAAAAATACCCTTAAATCTCATGAAATTACGTATTAAATAAATACTTGTTGTCAACATATTATATGATGAAAAATGGGTGACAAGCTCACAGCAACTTTTTTTAAATAGAGTTCCTTTTTGTGAAACCTATTTAAAATTGTTCTTTAAGGGAACAATGTCACCATACAAGTGCGACTTTCCCATCTGAAGGAATGCGACCTTGAGCAGTAACACTGCAGACGGTGTAGTTTAGACATTTATAATGATGGCTTACCCAGGACAAATCTTGTCAGACTTCTTTTCGTGGAGTACAGCACACTCATAGCAGAAGACATGCTTACAGGGAATCTGCGAAGATGGGCCACAGGAGGCATATGTAGTTTGAAATTTATATTGGCACACCAAAGAACACCTCTGTGTAATCACAAGCCTAACACAAAAGGAGAAAGCATTCTAAAAATGGCAATAACATGTTGGACTAATGTGTGATGTGGTCCAAAGACAGTAACGCATTGAGAATGTGTGTGAATTCATGCAAGTGTATGCCCTGTGATAGGCTGATGTACCCCAACTTAATGCCCCTTGCTGAATGAGTGGGGTACCATCTATGATCCTGTACTAGGGATGGATGGATGGATGGAAATTAAAAGTTTTACCATAGAGGCATAGAACAAAGACAAATAGCTTACATTATTCTGGAGTTACGGGATAAAAAAGCCAACAGAGGCAGCACAAAAGAACATAAATCAAAATGAACATTACAAAGAAAGAGGAAGCCCTCTCACCATCCGACCATACATCTTTATGGGCAGGCCACACTTGTCACAGAAGTGGATGGGTGTCTCATCCTTCTCACCAATCAAATTCAGCTGTGGGATAAATATAAGGATTTCCCACAGAATTAAAGAATCTCTGGTACAACAAACATGACAGAGAATACCCTTTTGATATTATACCAACCTTATAGTCCCAAAACATCTGCTGGGGGAAGCGCCGCTGGCTTCCAAATGCATCACCAGACTTACACTCAAACCGCTCCTCCTGCTTGTAGCCAAAACTATCTAAAAGATTACATCACCTGTTAAAGGTTTGACCACTCAGTATAAGGTGAATAGATTAGACAGAGACACACAGACTCTACTTATCCTCAAGGAAAATTATTATATTCAGTGCAATTAATAATAAGACAGTCTGAGTGACCATTTCCTGTAGCCCAGTTAAATACAACACATGAAAATGAAGTGGTAATGGTCAAGTCCAAAACATACCTTCATCCCCCAGCTGTGTTTTGGAAGACAAACGGTTTGGGCCACGCTGTGGTCGAACCACAGGCTTGGCCCTGACAGCCTGTTTGGAGATAAGCTTGATAGGAATACGTCTACGGACATCAGGCCCTCCCAGACTCCCTGTAGCATCTGTGCCCTGCAAGTCGTTGTCTGACAATACGAACATAGCGTTCATTTCCAAAATGAATCCACTAATTGCCACTAAACACAAGTTTCATGTACCAGTCTACTTAATACTTTGTCCACACGTACACAGATATTTTTTAAAAGTGTTTTTCCTCCTCCATTAAAAAAAAAAATCCCCGTCCACACGAACATTGTCTTCTAAAATATTTCTGTCCAAATGAAACCGCTAAAATGCGCTGTCAAAAGCATGTCAAACAACAGGTGGCATTACAACTCTAACCGTACTGCCATGTTAGCCAATCAGAAATCTAATTGCCAGTCTTGTTAAGTTGAAAACCATGGCGCACATTCCGACACCTGTGTTGATCAATATAATGCGAGAGTGACTCAACATTCATCTGTACACATGTAAGAAGTCCTGTGAGCAAGGTTATCGCAAGCAAATTTTCGGCTAAGTCCGCCATTGCTCAAACTTGCCTTATGTATACAGCAAACAGCGCACGCTCTGATGTTAAACAAAGTGGACAACGGCGCACAATCTGACATTGAGCCAAAAACTCAATTTTCCCTGCCTAAATGTTAATGCTGAAAACAGAGTTTCTTAAAATCTTCACCCTGGATGGAGTTTTGCAAAAGCTCCGGTTTCAGTGACATGAGACGCCGTTTATGTGTGGACAAAAGCCCAAGACGTATAGAAAAAGGTACATTTTAAAATAAACCTGCGTATGTGTGGACAAGGCATATGAAAGTGAAAATGCACCAACTAAAATCTTTGCTTATTACAACCAGCGCCTTTTACACCATCAGCTAGTCCTAACCTTGACATTTGTAAAATGAGAAATGGTTTTGAATACACAACAAAGTAAAAATCAAGTGAGTGTTACAAGCCCATAGATAAAAATCAAAAATTAAAAGAAAAGAAACTACTGCCTTCTGGCACATATAATTCAGCCAAATTTTACTAACCATGGTGCAGGTATTGTTAATTGCTACCAACAAAAAATGAAATAATCATCTACAACAGCTTAAAGAATAATTTGTTGCTGGTAACCAGCCTATTTCTCAGATCAAACCAAATTAGAATGTTGCAGAAAAAAGCTAATCAAAAGACAGAGCGAAAGCACTAACAGCCACAATATCCTAATAAGGTATGACATATTAAGGTGTCTTTAAAAAGGTAACAGGAGCCCACAAAAGTCACCAAGGAGGTAAAAAAGGGAATTCATGCAATAAAGAAAAGTAAAGAAATGTGTTTACTCTTAACTAATAGATAAGATAAAATCCCAGGATAAAGGTAATGAAAACAGACAACCAGTGTAATGTAATTGGGAGGGGTAGTTCGGAAGGGCTCCTGAGTTACATAATTGGATTGGGGCCCAGGTATGTGCTTTTATGAGGGCCAAAATCTCTATCTACCCCACTGCAGAGCAAATTCTTATTCATGGACTAAAAAGAAAATTATTTATCCACAATATTTGGTTATGTTGCAAACATATATACTTTACAGTACAGGAGACAAAGGAAAACTATTTTTCAGAATATTTTGCGGAAAACACCAACAGAAACAATACTACCAGTAGCATACTGGTAGCACTGACACTTGTTGAGCAGCATATTCAAACCTCGAATTATAATCCAAGACACAGGGAGTGGCAAAACATTTGTATCGATGGCAAAAAATGTGATGTTTGTAATCTTCGCATAAATGTTATGTTAGTGTATTTGTTATGCAAAGTGTAGATTTATGTGTCATCATTACCAAGGATGCGATGAATTGGGAAAAAGATCATAAACAATAGTTCCACTGATCAGACTTTCTACAGCTGTATTACAACTAAATGTACATGCGACAACCTGTACTTTCTTTTCCCTCTTGCTGTAACTACATTTGCTGGTAACATGATTATGATAGTACCTATTGAATTTAAGACCAAACCACAACGCATATTTTAAAATAGACTGCAAGAGAGCAGAATATATAAAAATCTTGAGTCGCTCTATTTCACATATTTCAGCGAACCAACTAATAACTAAAAAAGGCAAATGATATGACTTTTTACTTAATGGTTTTCAGCAACACAGCGAGCTAGAAACAAGGCCGTAACTCAAAAGCTTTTCAAAAATCCGCGTTTCCAGGGACGCACGACCTGTCACACAAATCACACTCATTAAATGTATACTACCTTCGACCCCATGTACGAAGAAAACAGCTTTACGTTATTCCGGATCATAATACAAATAAAAGTTAAAATGCAAACCATACAATTCCCTCCTTACCATTCTGATCCATGATTCGGCGCAGTGCTCTTTGGGAGCGGATATATCCATCAAGGGGGGCATCCTGCAAGTCTACAACGGAGCTGTCCCAATTCTACTAAGATGTCTACCTACCTGTTTCAAAGCAGACTTCGAAAACCGGAAGTTGTCACTATCGCCATCTTAAGTAGTGTTCCAATACCACTTCCACATCACCGCGTAACAACGACGTAACGCTTAGCTGGATCCAACCATCCGAGATAATTGCACGCGTCCGCGCTGCTTAAAAAGCCCATATATATCGAGTCTAGAAAACTTGATCAGCAAGTCTTCTTCTTCTTCTTGGTTTTTAGCGGCGGTTGGCATACCAGCTTAAATAGGTGCATTACCGCCCCCTCCTGCTCCGGAGTGTGGAGCAGAGTTCTACAGTCTATTTACCAAACCAGTTTCATTAATAAACTCGAAGAAGACCTTGCTATTCACCGTACTCGCCTCTTAAAATTTAATTCCTTATTCACAGTCCTTCTTACTACCTCCATCAATGTCCCTCTCTCTTGCTCGTATTTCCTACACTCCAGAAATACATGAGTTATTCTTTCTTCCACTTTTCTGTGATCACACATCCCATTTGGGTGTTTCCCCATTAATTTAAGTGTACTATTCAGATTTGAGTGCCCTAATACTATTCTGTTGAATATAACCTCTTCTTTCCTTGATTTGCCTATACATTTTATGTTTTGGTTTACCTTATTTCTTAAACTGTAAAAGAATCTACCCTTTGTTTCATTATTCCATTCATCTTGCCATTCTTCTACCATTTTTCTCCAAATTAAACCCTTAATCTCTGATTTACTCAACGGTACTTGTAACTCTATTATGTCTTTCCGTAAAGCTAGTTTTGCTAATTTGTCCACTTCTTCATTTCCCTTTATTCCTATGTGTACTGGAACCCACATAAAGCTGATTGATGCATCGTTTTGAATAATCCTTGTATGTATCTGAAGGATACTAAAAATAAATATCTTGGTGACTAGTTTTGAGAGATTTCAAGCTCATTAAAACTGACAGAGAGTCTGAACAAATTAAAACATTGTCAAGTTTTTCCCCCTCTACCCACTGTAATGCCAAAAATATCCCTAACATCTCTACAGTATACACCGCCAAATAGTCCGACGTTCTCTTCACTCCACTGATCTACTGGTTATCAGTAGCTTGGGCTATAAAAGCTGCCCCAGTCATTTGACTTTTCTGGATCTTATCTTGACCATGTACTTCCTTTAATTTCTCCAATACCAATTTTTTACACGGGTTATAATAATTTATAATGACTATCTCCTGACCTCTACCCCATATCCCCACAGTAATATATTCTTGATCCCGTCCTTTTCCCAGTATTCTATATGGCATTCCTTGTTTAATGAATGTCGCACACCCTCCACCATTCCCTTGTTCTCTATCATGCCGTACCATACTGTACCCTTCTAGCACGAAATCTAAACAACTTTTCAGCCAAGTTTCTTGAACACATATTACATCCGGTTTTATACTCAAATCTGCAGTAAAACGCTTGAACTCCTGACCATTTACTATCAGAGACCTTGCATTCCACTGAAGTATCGTTGACATCTATGTATTATCCACACGTCTCTTGGCTTGACCGTATCTGAAGTTCATCCCTAACTTCTTCCCAAGTCAAGCCTGTCACCCCAAGATGACGAATTGCTGCTATAACAACTAACTGAGTCTTCTGTGTTTTTGATTCAATCCCAGCTGTACTATTTATAACTCCTGCGATAAACGTCACTAATTTTTTCTTGTCAATCATCATATGTTCTTTTGGAGCTTCTTTGATTCCTACAACTAAAACCCCTGACTGATCTCTTTCATTTGTAGTTTGTCCTTTAACCTGTTTTGCTGCCTCTGCATATGTTAGCTTCTGCTCCACCCTCCTTTTTTGAATCTCCAGTTCCATTTTCTGTACGTCACACCCTCTGAATGCTGCACTATGCGCCCCTCCACAATTACAACACTTTGGTTGTACACCCTCCTCACATTTTCCATATTCATGATGTCCTCCACATCGAGCACATCTACACTGTTCCCTACATCTTGTAGCAACATGTCCAAATCTTTGACAGTTAAAACATCTCACTGGTCCTGGTATATATTCTCTTACAATATAGCTCATCACACCCACCAATACTCTGTTTGGGAGTTCCTCCCCTTGAAATTCTAGCACTACTGTTTCCGTGTCTTTCCTGAATCCATATGCACCTGATTTTAGCCTTTGTGCATTTATTATCTTCCCTCCCTTTAAGTTATTTTTGAACTCCTCCATACCTAAATTAAGAGGAACACCAAAAATAATCCCTTTCCGGCCACCATTATTACTCTTTGCTCCAACTCTGTTCGTACTGACAACCTTAATTCCTCCTATATCCTTCAGTTTGAGAACTTTATTTACTTGTTCTTCTTTATTACAACCTACAAGCAAATTAACGTCATACAGGACTTCAGCGAAACCAATATTTCCAATATCTCTATTTAAGATCGTAGTCAGTTTAATTGGATTAATTTTGCTTACCCCTACCTGATCTCCAAACCATACGATGCATCTTA
Organism: Stomatorhinus ivindoensis; assembly: GCA_019775895.2. NCBI lineage: Eukaryota > Metazoa > Chordata > Actinopteri > Osteoglossiformes > Mormyridae > Stomatorhinus > Stomatorhinus ivindoensis. The sequence goes on along the minus strand of JABFEB020000060.1, from coordinate 29,134,717 downwards.
GACTATCCCTACTCCTTTCATCAGACTCCTCAACTTCGCTCCTTTTCTTACGCTTTTCTCCCCGATTTTTCCTACTTCTAACTTCAGTCCAGCAATTTCCTGAAGCTCCTTCACTTTCTACTTCACTTACTACATCCATACTCGCTTCACTATCTCCCCACTCACGCCTCTCTGATCCATTCACGGAGCAGTCGTGCCTCACCGCCGCTCTTCTTCCCTCCGACGCCATCCCTCAGAAAGGGTTTTTCAAGCGATCAATCAGCAAGTCTCTCATTGGCTTCCACAAAATATCAAAGAACAGGACGCAGTTTTTCACAACTTCTGCATTTTTGACCGGAAATGCGTCATCGAAGGGTATCTATACTTCTACCGATTAAAAAAATGTCGCAAGCAGTGACCTCTTCTTCTTGCAGTGTACCGGGCTGTTCTTGTAATGCCCAAAAGCAGCCACATCTATCTTTTCATTCCTTCCCTGTTAATGGTGAAGTTCGACGTAAATGGATTCAGGCTATCCGGTGGGATGAAGGACCAAACTTCACAATTAAAAAGGGGAGCACTTACAAATGCAGCAGACACTTCAACTCAGACTACTTTGTTTTAGACCTGTCTTCTTCACAAGACTAAGGTCCTTGAAAATTCACTATGACAACAGTTGTGGCTGCAGCTCATTTCTTTTTCCCATTTCCCCTTTCCCACTTATGTAAATAGTTACTTTAATAAATAATATTTTTTGTTAATATTTTAACTCACGTGGTCTCCCCTTAATGCCCCACACACACACACTTTGAATTTTCAGGCCCAAAACGGTATCATTTTTTGTACTAGAAGCAACTGATTAATCTGACATTAAAAGCCATCAATTTAATAAACAACTGATTTCTTGCAATTCACTTTACAATTTACAGTAAGTCAAGTATGAGCATTAGTGAGGCAGTGTGATAAATTCTTAACTGCTTAATATATTAACTATACAGGTTAATACACGAACATGTGAAATGTTGAATGATTAATAAACTGATTAATAAAAACATTCCCATTACAGCAAATAATTTAATTCAGTGGGCTTCCAAGTACACATCCATGTAAAATGTGCTGTCTAGTATAGTAGGACCACAATGTGGTTGCAGAAACCTTTGCCAGCCACGTAGCTGTAAGAAAAGGCCATCAGACGTCCATTGTCAGCAGCAAGTGATATCTATACACCAAAAGAAAAAAACAGGGAAATACTAATAAGCATGGTGTACATATCACTATTCATAACACTACATCACTGCCAATGGTAAATGGAAGTAACATTTTAAGGAAAGGGTTGAAACAGCAGTAGAGACTTATAGCTTATGGAATGAAATGGAAAAAAAGAGCTGTGTCAAAGTTCCTGCACATCATTAAGTTAGATTTCCAGACTTATGCTGGAAAACACCTGTTGTTACTCTTTAATCAAAACAATATAAAACACAGCACTCCTGTGGCCAGCAAGGCTACAGGAGCTACTCTGTAGCTGTGTAGAAACTTGGCAGCGAGTGAACAGTACTGTAACGGCAGTAAGAAGCATAGGGAACTTGTGCACTCAATGGTCAAACCTCTAGCTTATGAGGCTCGTCGTTTTTCCTCTGAGATGCGTAGCATCTAACCTTCACAAAAACCTGTCCATCTACTACATTTGATACTGTGAGATGCAAACACGCAAATAAACAGACATTGTCAGAGAAAATGTTAAATGATCACAACCACGAATGTTATATTGCTTTAGTAAGGTAGTCTATTTCCTCTATATTATACATAACCCTATAAACCTAACCCTAGGTCTAAGTGGACATGCTAATGATTTGTCATTCTAGCTAACAGTTCAGTGACAGTTAGCATGATTGCCCTCTACTTACCTTGATACTTTTGGATGAATTCTTTGTGGAAAATGTATTGCCTTTATCAAGTTTGCACTTTCTCGTGACGAGTTTTCCTCCACGAGTTTAGCAACATCCACAAATGTAAATTTGGGCAAATTTGTCAGAGAGGTGTACATTCTCTGCTCCATTTTCTCTGATCCCGGGTTTTCTAATGCATTGACGCTTGACCAGAACTAAGTTTACCCTTCGATTACGTATTTCCGGTTTTCGTGAAAAAGTTTTATCCGAGCAGGACCTTTAATTAAAGGGGTATTATGAATTCAAAGATTTAATATGAATTACAAACCAAATATGAATCAAAACCAAAAAATATTAAATTAATTATTGTAAAATTTAAAATTATTTTAATATTGATAATAAACCATTAATACATTTAATTATAATAATATTGTCCTGCCAAGCGTGGATGCAACGGAGTCAATGGGGCAGACGCCAGGGTATCGGGGAATAGGGGGTTTAATTACAGGTAAGGTAGACAAAACGCAGACGGACAATACAATGACCGGACTCAGGAAACAAACTGAAACGCATCTTCAATCTCTGAATCCGAGTTCCGAGGGCAAATGGAATGCAGCATAAATACAGAGGACTAATGACAACAACCAGAAACAGCTGATCACACTGGGATTCCACAAGGGGTTAACGAGGGGGCGTGGTACACGGAAGGAGCGGATGATCGGGGCCGGACACATCGTTTTTTTTAACTTTACACATTGTTTGGATTCATTTTTTTTTTACTTTACAAATTACTGTTTTGATTACAAATTCGATCACAACATTCGATCGAACTTTTTAGGATTCGATCCGGAGTTCTGAAAGGTTTAAATTCGAGTTCTGAGGTACCACTGTATATACCAATGTGTATATATATATGTAACACTGAGCGGGAAGGAACTAGGCGAACCCCAAAATGCGGAGGCAAGCAGGTTTATTAAAGAGACTGGGAGCAGATAAAACCACGAGGGCCGTCCAGAAGCGTAGTCGAGTCACAGGCGACGGTCGGGTACCGGGGAGATCAGTCCTACACAGAGAGACAAGACAAGGTGACGAATGCAAATGAGGAATTGGGCTGACGAGGAACCGGGGTAGGACAGGGCAAGCAGGAACAGGCATTTCGGAAGAGTAGGCACCCAGCCAACGTGTCCACGTGGGCCCCCTTTGTAATTTGCTTGGGCTTCTTGGGTTGTAGATCGGCAAGGGATTAGCATGGGTAAAATCATGCGCTGATGCTAGGACCCATATGGGCTAATCAGTGCATTAGCTTGGTTGAAACTGGGTCAGCCCACATGGGTTAATTCATGAAATGTACTGGAGTCCCAGTTGGGCTTACTCTTAGTATTACTATTTTCTATTGACAAACTGTGGTGGTTCGAGCACTGCTGGGTCCGCTGGGGGGTGGGCAGAGACGCACACGGGAGACGTCAGAGGAGTTTGCAAGTGCGGCCATGTTTTATTTAATAATCTGATTGCAATCAGGGAGCGACTATTTGACATACATCCAGCATGTGCATCAAGTGGCTCTAACGTACCTATGTGCTCTGCTCTCTTATAACCCATTTGGGCTT
>JABFEB020000060.1:29033428-29045155 GCA_019775895.2 Stomatorhinus ivindoensis | reverse complement strand
TCGTGCATTGTCCTGTCATGGTTCTGCCACGGACCAGTCACGCTCCAGGCGGCTATTTGAGGTGGCTCCCTCTGTAGCAGGTGCTGCAGGACGTTCGCTGAACAGCCGGCAGATATAAACCCGACTTCCAGAAGAGCACACTGCGAAGTATTGTGCTTATGTTGACAGCCTATACCGAGTGATTCTCTGTCCATCGTCATCCTGCTTGCCCGTACCCTGTCTGTATACCTGGTGTAAGTGCCCTAACTCTCTCCTTTTCCTTCCCAGCCCAGATCCTTCCCTCTCAGCCAGTTTATTTACGGAGACAAACGGATGCACAACAGGTGATTTCAATCAGGATTGAACACTGGGAGCGAGGGGGCATACACGGGGTTCGTATGGACAGAGTATGACAGAACCCCCCCCCCCCTAAGGCGCGATCTCCGGGCACGCCTCAGGGAAGGGACGGACGAGATGCGGGCACAGTAAAACAGGTTAACGCGGGACGGGGAACAGGACCGAGATGCAGAACAAGCACAGGGGCAACAACCAGGACATAAGACCACAAAGGACAGGGAACGCAGACAGGCAGACAAGGAAGGGAGACAGAGGCGGAACACCAGGAGGCAAAACAAACGGGCTAGGGGTGAACGGAGGAGGCACAGGGGGGCAAGGAGCAGAGATGGGAGGAACAGGGTGAGGAGCAGAGACAGGGGGCCACACCGGGAAGGGCGGAGGAACAGGGGGAGACCAAGGGGCCCAAGACGGGCGACGGGTGGCGGCAGGAGGAGCCGTGGGAGGAGGAACAAAGGGAGCAGGAGGGGACCACAAGGGGGACACAGACACGGGACAAACAACGGAGGGACCAAGGGAGTCGAAGGGGGAACCAGGGGAGGGGACGAGAGGACCCAAGGGACCAGGGAAGGAGGGAGGAAAAGCCACGGCCGAGCGACGCCTCACAGGAGCCGGGGCCCGAGGAGCGGACCTCGGAGCACCCGGAGGTGACCGCGGGAGTGAGGGCGGCAGGCCCGAGGACGGGCGACTGGACACCGCTGGGGGACCCGCAGGCGACCGAAGGGCCGGAGCCCCTGGGGACGACTGAGGACCCGGAGCCCTCACCAGGGCAACTGAGGACGAGCCAGGGGGCAGGGCGGGGCGGGTCCCGGACCCTACGCCTGTGCCCTCTCCCCTTACGGGACACAGACAGGAGGGGGAGCTTACGGCGTGGGCCGGGTCGAGGTCGTGGCAGCCCCAGTAGGGTTTTTCCCGAGGGGTCCCACTCGACCTCCTCCTCCAATGAGGAGGAGGTGAGGATGCTAACAGGGACCTCCTCGGGCCTTGAGTCCATGGCTGGCGTCAGTGGGGCCTCAGGGGCAGGAGTCACGGAGGCAACAGTCCGGGGGGCCTCAGGGGCAGGAGTCACGGAGGCAACAGTCCGGGGGGCCTTAGGGGCAGGAGTCACGGAGGCAACAGTCAAGGGGGCCACTGGGGCTGGGCCAGGAGTCTCTGGGGCCGGGCCATGAGTCTCTGGGGCCAGGCCAGGAGTCTCTGGGGCCACTGGGGCCGGGCCAGGAGTCTCTGGGGCCGGGACGGCAGCGGGCGTGGCTGCCGGTGATGCTGCCGGGGTGACAGCGGGCGTCGGCACCGTCGAGCGGGGAGGCGTGGCCTCACCCTTCCGCCTGGGGGGCGTCAACTCGGCGGGCGTGGCTACCTGGGATGCGGGCGTGGCAGCCGGGGATGCTGTCAGGGCGACAGCGGGCGTGGCAGCCGGGGATGCTGTCGGGGCGACAGCGGGTGTTGGCACCGTCGGGCACCCCCATACAATGGTAGGGTAAACACTTTGTGGTACATATAGCCACATTTGATAATAGCCAATTGTGTTGACATCTTTCCCAGACAACCATGACTTCAACTGTGTTGATGTGCATATATGTGCATGTGTGAAGGGGCAGGGCGGGTAACGCGGTCAGTAGTAACATCATTGGTTGCACTTGAAGTGGGAAGTATGCAATCCGACAGTAAACGGCTCATTAATAGGAATATTCTCAGAGTTTTGGTCTCGAAATAAAATTCCGAGTCCATGACAAGAATGAGTACAAATACGGCTGATTCAAAGACATGATCGAGACCTTCAAAAACTGGTCCTGAGTGTTATAACATTTGATATTACTATAAATTTCTATCATGAAGAAATGAAGCAGAAGGTGAGTAAAAGGGAAGGCAAACATATTATCCAGAGGTCCAAACAGTCTGTACTCATCAGCCAAGTGAATAATTTGGTATATATTATACACAATTTCCTCACTTCCATATAACTTCCCAAAATGAGTAACAAAGGACACAAGCACCGTGTGAGCAAATGCAATCATATCATCAGAAAGGCCTGGAGACAAAAGCAAAAACATGCCAACATGGAAAAGCATGAAATTGTCATACAATTCACTTGGAAGGCGTTCCTTAAGAACAACAGGCCCAGAATACAACATGAACGTAACTGTTGCCTTCTAACGATTAATCTCTGTTAGACCTCTTGGTGTGTGATTAAATTCAGCAGGTGAATGGGACCTGAGATCATGTAGATGCTTAGAAATGTCATCCACAGTATGGGAGGAAAGCCTAGTCGCCAACCTTTTACCTTTTAGATAGAAGCACAACAATTTTCTTGTAACCCCAAGACAACAATGGTGCAGGTCGTCAATGGGAAACATAGAAACCATTTTCACCAATCCTGCCAAGGGCCTTGGCTTCTGATCCAAGTGACCATCATATCAAAATCTGAGTCTGTTCTAAGTTTCACATTTGTGAGGGGGTATGTCATTTTCCCTTTCCAGTCACCCTCCTTGTGACATTTATCACAGCCAAAGTAACCACTGTGAGCCTTAACATGTTTAACAAATGCATGAGCTGGAGCATCACAAACAAAAGAAGAAACTTGCACCTTCAGTCTTCTGCCTCTAAAAATGACACCATTGGTCAGTATTGTCATACCCTGCCCGGTAAAGCCTCATGTGCCACGCCCCCTGATACCTCGTGTCTCTCCCCTAATGGATCCCAGCTGTCGTTTATTGTGATCATCTGTTTTTGGTTTCGTTCTTGTCAGTTTCAGTATTTAGTCCGCGTCCCTGCACTGTGTCAGATCGGTCATTGTGATGTGTTGTAGCGTTTACCAGTGTTTCCCCGTGAATAAACCCCGTCGTTTGGATTATTACTGCCTCAGTCCGCCTTATCTGTTCCACGCTGCCCGCATCCAGGCACGCTGCACCCCGCAGACGTGATAAGTATACATTTTAAATCATGAACAAATGCTTCAAGGTATTCAAATACACTTTTAGGTTTGCTGTTGCCACAAAATATTCCAATAGCAAATGGGGATTTTGTGCAATCACAATCAACAAGTCCAAGAATGAGCCAGATTTGGAGTTTGGAGCTCTTAAATAGAGGAAGGCCAACAATGTTAAACTGTAATTTTAATCGTGTTAACATTAACTGGCAGTAGCAACGATCTTAGTCTAGACAGCAATCCTTCTGCCATGCCAATGTGGAAATATTCTCCACAACCAATTTTTGTAGTGGTAACACACTTTGGTGTACCTATTAATGTTCTTCCATCTTTAGGTAATTGTGGGTGAATGACTCGTAAAATAGCAAGAAGTGCAGTTAGTGCAACAAGAGAGACGGAGAAGGTTGAAGCCCAGTTCTTTAAACTTCTTATTAATGCTTCATCACTGGACTCATCAGAATCTATGGAATCATTTAAGATGAAACTCTCAGACTGCTCATTTTTTTTGGATTCGTTAGTGCAAGGAGAACTAGAGTCACATTCCTCATTATCTAAAGATGCCTGGGGTTCAGCCACCTTCCCCTCTACTGGTATACTGGAATATGTAATATGTGAATTTCTCATATATTCTTTACATTCTTCTAAAATCTTTTGTTCGGTTTGGTTCACTGTACGAATTACTCTACATCTTTTTGACCAGTATGAAGACATTTCAAAACAGCTGTGAAATGCATGATTTCAGTGAGGAACAAGGGGAGCGGTTCCATCAGGAAATAAAGGTTATGGAGGAAAGATATCAAGGAAGATGGGAAAGTCACATGATGGCAGATTACGGCTGGAGCATACATCGTGTTCATCCTGATCGTTGGCAAAAAAGAAAACCACACAGACAGTGTTTTTTGAAGCAGTAACTGTGAACTGTTTATGCCAGTTTATAGCGGATTTTTGTTAAACATTACAAAATTATGTACTTTTCTGCCACTGTACCATTCTACTTCTTCTGTGCTAGTGAATGGGTAGACTGATTTATATACAGACAGCAATAACATGCAGTAAAATAAATTTCATCTTTACTGTTTTCAGTATCCGGTAGGTCAATTGATATGTGACAAGTACGCATATAATGGGAACTGTGTTTCCTTCAATATCTCAAAAATTGGAGCCAATCTAGCCAAACCAATTATGTATTTGGAATCAGTGACAAAATATCTATTAGAAAATGTTACTGTCATTATCCGTCTGTCCAAGCCTCGTGTGTGCCATGCCCCCCTCGCTACCCCGTGTTCTACCCTGATGGAATCACCTGTTGTTAATTCGTCTGATCGTGATCATCTGTTTCCTGTTTGTTCTGACCCGTCTTACGTATTTAGTCCGCATCTTAGTCAGTCTTGTCAGACCTGTCATTGTGGTGTCTCGTGGCATTTACCTCATTTGTCTACCGAATAAACCCGTTGGAGAGAGGAGAGAGAAAGCTCCGTCTCTAGTTCTTGCTCCCTTTCTGGTGATTTGGGTTGCTCGCGTCGATCACGCAGCGCAGACACGCGCTGGCCGATCGCCCAGAGGTTCGCCTTAACCTCCTCCATGTGCCATCCGCTGCTGGGAGGAGGTTCCTGGAGCAGGAGATCCATGCTCTCGCTTAGGATCTGCGCAGCTTGTGGGTCCGCACGGACCTCCGGGTTCTGGCTCCAGCACCAGACCTCCTGGAGCAAGCTGAGGCGATCGCTTTCCGCTTGCTTCTTCTTCGCCTTTTTTGAGAGATCCGTCTTTCTGTCACGTTCACTGGGTGAGCATGCCTGAATGCAGGTGGCAGCGGGCAGACAAGACGGCAGGAAGGCAGGGAGTCCGGGTATACTGGGTTTATTCGTAGAGAAACGGGGAAACACGCCACGATACATTACAAGGACGGATCTGATGATACGAACTCAGACACGGACTAAATACAGAAAGCTAACCAGACGAAACCAAAACCAGATAATCACGATTGACAACAGCTGGAATCCATCAGGGGAGAGACACGAGGTAGCAGGGGGGCGTGGCACATGAGGCTGTAACGGGCAGGGTATGACACTTCCTCCCTTCAGACTCCTATATAGGTATACATCACCCCCCATTGGCTCCAGGGGTGGTTCATTGGAAATGAAACCTTTGTACCTTTAGGCATTAAGAAGAATGGCCTCTATTTCAGCCAGAGTAAACTGACATAATTTCTCAGTTCATTACAACAATTACCACAAGTTTTGAGAGTTTAGCCTTGAGAGTGGCTGTTGAATGACAGTATTTTGAGAATATGTCTGTTATGAAGGACACTATGGTAATATATAGTAGTAGAAGGTATGAGCCTTGAAAAGGCTGTTGGATGACAGATTTTGGCAAATTACAAGAATTGAACTATGACAATATTGTAATATTCTGGAATATATGTATAATGTTTGAATAAATAAATATATGTGTGTATAACTATTATTATTATATTATTATATTATGATGAACTACTATAAATAATAAAATGTAAATCTAAAGTGGCTGTTAAGAGATTGAAATTGAATTTGCACTACTAATTTGTAAAGTATTTCGGGACGCTGCGAACAGGATGAATGTGCCTTATCGCTGCTGGCGAAGTCTTAAATAGTTGAGTCCATTATTTCACTTAATTTTATTGGACTGTTTTTGTCCTTTATTTTTTATGATTGGCCATTTCCTTACTTCATCTAAATTTTCCCCTACTTGGAAAATATAGGGAAGCAATGTGAACTTATATTAGAATTTTAATGGTGAAAATGTGTATGACCAGATATATGTGTGAGAAATTTGGTGATTTTTGGTGGCTGTTTTAGTATACATTAAGTCACGTTAAGCCTTTTCCTTATAATGAGCGTCGGTGGAGGGGAAAACGCTTAATTTAGTGTAAAGTCCATATTCCTTATATTTCGGTTTAGATTTTTTGTCAGGTGAAAGTGTTTATGACTTGATATGTGTGTGAGAAATATAGTGATTTTTGGTACTTTAAGTTACATTAAGCCTTTTCACATTAAGCCTTTTCCTTATAATGGGCGTCAATGGAGGGGAAAACACTTAATGTAAAATAAAGTTCATATTGCTAGCATTTCGGTTTATTTTTTTTGTCAGGTGAAAGTGCCTATGACCAGATATGTGTGTGACAAATTTGGTGATTATTGGTGGCTGTTTTGGTACATTAAACCACGTTAAGATTTTTCACATTAAGCGTTTTAGAATGTCCCCAATATTACTCAAATTTTAAATAATGATTAAATAATGAACTTAACATCAGTCTTTCACCAAGGAAGAATGAATGTATATGATTATTCAGTTACAGTATGGTACACAAGGACTGTTTCTGCAACTTTTTACCTGAAATGAAGTGATTGGGCTATGAATGTTCTATAATGGAGGTATCACCAATGATCCAATTCATTAAATACATATGTAGCAAAGATATGAATCACCGCTATAGATCCAACGCAATACAATGCAATGCAAAAGAATGTTAGTCTATGTATTTCAATATGGCTCAGATGCAGAAACAGTTAAGAAAGGGGGAATCTAAATATAAAATAATTAGTCACTTTTCAAAATAATTTCATGTGCCTAAAGCCAGATTAGGCAGTCCTTGCCTTTGACTGCCTCCTGATATACATTGTTCCCAACCCCCATGACTCCTCTTGCAAGTGGTGGGCCCACAGGAGGACACACCGTTGTTCTCCTTTCGAGCTATACCTGGTAGGGCCCCATGGGTAAAGCCACCAGGTGCTTGGCCCAAGCTCTGCCACACCCAGGCCTGGATCTAGGTAGGGGCACCGGTCTCCCTACTCCGAGCAGGGTCACACTATCCTTTGCTATTCTTCATGCGTATTATGTGAATCGCAGTTTGTCTGGCCACTCACCTAGGACCAATATGCCTTGGGAGACCCTACCAGGCTCCTAGAATCACATGATAAGGTGACGATTCATACAGACAGAGAAGCTGGAGGAGGTGGCTGGAGAGAGGGGAGGTTTGGGCATTCCTGCTTAGACTGCTGCACCCACGACTTGACCCCACATAAGCTGTGAAAAATGGATGGTAGAGGGATGGATTTCTAAAACATAAATGCATAGGGCTTGTGCTAATAATTATATGTTAATAAGCAGGATTTTAGCAATACAATGCTAGAAATATCCCATCCTGAGTTCGTCCCAAATTATATCCGGTGCAAACAATTTTTTGACATAACTATTCTTTGCCCCCCTACAATGTACATGTACACTAGTTTACTTCTCATTTGTTTTCATTAAATTTACACCTGCCCTGTAAAGGCTTTGCTCCCCATTTAAATAAATCACTAGCCAAGTTCCTGGTTACATTACGTGGACTGTCTGTGTGTTTACTGGTTCATTTTATGGGGGCCAAATTTAAGTGGGATGGACGGATGCCCCCTTATGAAGAATGTTTTTGTTTTCTATTAGATTTTGGGTTAAGGTTCAATGTTCATTTACACTAAAATTAGATTCAAGTTCCTTGTACTGTGTCAGCTGTTAAGCACACTTATGGAGTGGATGCTCCCTCATGCACAGCGCTACCTAATTAGATTACTTGAGTGGCTTTCATAGGATAAGTGTCCCTCCTGTGCAGTGACATGGGCCAGAGTGTGCAGTGAATGTCAAACACTCACTCAAGGCAGAATTTCAGTGAAAGCTGAAACTTGAATCAGTAATGACTCTCACAGGGATTATTGCATGCAGTGCCGTAGAGCTACTGTTCATAATTATGCATTTAAGGGGAATGTGATTTCAGAAATGGAAAGAAACAGGCACTTGAATACTGAATACACGGTAAAACCCTTACACATTTTCTTAAGGGAAGAGATAGGCTGGCTGGTTTTTTTATTCCTAACCTTTGGGTATAACATTCTTTTGCGCACTAGGAATGCACATAGGCTGGTTATATAAATACCAATACATGACGATGTGGAAATGATTGTATAATAATAGCTCAGTAAACCAATTTGGTGTTTGATGTGGGACTTGCTAATCCTTCTTGTCCCTGGCTGCCTTTCATGTACCTGCACCAGGAGAGTTTCTTGCTATTGAAAAGACCAGGGGATATGTCAAGTTTTTTGAAGGAATACTGGCAATGGATCTAAAAGAATCTGGGCTAGCCTTAAAATACTTGGGGCTATAGCCCTGAGTGACCGGACCTAACAATGCGCACGACCTGCACAATGACAGTTTGTTATCTGCTCTGCCTAGTGAATGGTGGTTTGGAGGTCTGTATGTAGACAGATGTAGAGTTTGTCATGTGGGCTGGTGAGCAGGATAAACCTAGGAACTGTAAAATGTTCCTTATGATCTACATGGTGCTATACAAATCTGTCTGGTACTGTTGTGAATATATTAAAGTTTTTATATATTAAAGTGAAAAATATTTACTGAATGATAATTTGTTGACTGAACACTTACAGTAACAGTGAAATTATTTGAGTCCCACCCCTATCTTGTGTGTGGAAATTCCGTGTTCCCCTGGTATCACACGGGTCTCTTCTTTCAGTTCAAAGATGTGCTGTTAGGCTAATAGGAAATAGGAATCTAAGTTGCCTGTAGTGTGTGTGTGAGTGCGTGCGTGTGTGTGTGTGTGTTTGTGTGTGTGTGTATGGTCCAGGGATACTTTACGTCATAGGAACCAAATGTCCCCACAACGTGATAAAAACCTGTTATTTTGATGTTGTGGGGACAATTTTTCTGGTCCCCATAAGGATATCCTCAATTTTGTAATTATTGGTTACTGCAAATGAAAAACTAAAAATGCCAAACAACTTGAATTTCATTAGGCTATTCATGTTTAAGGTTAGGGCTGATTAGGGGTTAAGTCATCATTTTTGGATTTTGGTTTTTCCCATACAAATGAATGGAGGGTCCCCACTAAAATATGAGTACAGGTTTGTGTGTGTGTGTCTGGGGGGGGGGGGTTGCGTGCGTGCATGCGACTATGCACTTGGCGATAGACTAGTATCCCATCCAAGGATACTAGTCCATCAGTAACATGTTCTGTGGTGTTTAGGATATCCTTCAGGTCCCCCTGCATCACTGACCAGGATAAGTGGTTGGGTGGATGGTGGATGGATATTTTTAGTATGATCTAACAGCACAATGGGGCAATGTATGATCTGGTTGGTATATTTTTTTAGTGTATCAACTGATAAATTTTTTTGTTATTTTCCAATTTCTTCATTGATCTCAAGGCACAATAAAGATTCTTTAAAGTCTCTGACCATTATTTATTATTATGCAGATTTTGTGATTTTACAGAAAGCAGATCCGATCCACCTTTTTTCAGAGAAAAGCAAGCCAGGGGTTGAAAATTATTGGAGAAGGGCATTCAGTAGGAAATGCTACTGACAGACACAGAGCTGATCCCTTCTTCTATCCTGCATCCCTCCTGACCTCTTGCTACTGTTATGATAGCAAATTGGCAGAAGAATCGCTGCAGGAAGTTGGTGGCATTCATTACCAAGTCCAGAGGTGTAGGTGTTCCATGGTTTATGGTTCACTGTCTCCTCACATCCCTTCACTGAGTTTTATTTTATTTTTATTTTATATAGGAACTGAAGACTATTAAGATGTAACAGGCGTGAACTTCCTGAATCAGTTTGGTGCAGTGCTGCAATGTTGGCTGAATTTTCTTTCTTTTTTAAGGCATGTTTCTGTCTGTATGACAAGTAGGTTCCCACGCCGTTCCTCAAATAAAGTTCTGGTATTTTTTCCTTTAAATGGGTAGTGTTTCATGTTGAGTCCATGCCAGGCTGTGCTACCAGCTACCAGTCATAGCAGTTGATCCTATTGAAATCCTGGTAGTCAGTGGCCTTTTGGTGTTTACACTGGGATAGAACCTGCATGCTGCCACTGACATCCACTACTACCATTGTTTTTATACTGCAAGAAAAGCAAGGGGTATTAACATTGTAAATTCCCAGTCTCTCCCAGATCTTCCCATGCTGATACCCTTGGGACAGCAGTTGGCAGCATGGAGGAATAGACAAGGGACATTCGGAAGGAAATGGCTTTTAATTTATCCAGATTACACTACAAAGACCTGGACGTGGCACAGCTCTGAAGGATTGAAAACGTTCATGGAAAGTGCTTTATTCAGCTAAGGATATTGTTGTTTTGTTCATGGGCCTTCCTTTGCCAAAGCTGGGGTGATATGTGGCAAGGAAGCATGGCAAACAACTATTATGGCGGGGAAAAGAGCCCTGCAGACCAGGACTACCAGGAGCAGGAGTTTGGCTGTATGCTGCAAGAACTGCGCTCTCTCATGGAACTGCGGGGGACTGAAGGAATACAAAAAATACAGGAATCATATGGTGGCATCCATGGACTCTGTTCCAAACTGAAATCATCTCCTGTAGAAGGTAAAAATCTCCTTTGTTGTTCCAGATTTTAGTCTGAACAAATAACAATCAATAGTCCTACAATGGTTTGGTTACATTTTGTGCAACAAGAGTTACGGTGCTTGGTTTTAATATATTCTTTTATTGATTGGTGATAATCTTTCAGTGGTAACTTGAGCCTAATATTTGTAAAAGTAACATTTTTTCAGGTCCATTCCACAAATTAGTATGCTTATTATGGGATATCTTTGTTATGTGTTGCATCGTCTTAGACAGAGAGGATAGGTATTTTTGGCAAAGCTTAAACATTGCTGCTTAAGGTGTCTGTTACCTCTGTGTTGCCTGCTTTATACCCAGTAAATGACATTACATCGTGAATTAAAGCTTTTATGTTATCTCTGTTGGCCAAAAGCTCATTATCACCAAAGAGTAGTTCATTTTATTTGTACCATATATGTTTTACCTGTGAGTTCACATGACCAGCTGATTACCAATGTTTGTTTTTTTTTTTTGAGATCCCATAAATTTGTGATTTTCGCCATGCAAAATGACAAAAAAATTCATGGATTAGTTAGCTGTTAAACCTTTATCCCTTTGTTTATTGTCCCATTGGTTGGCTAAGAACAATAATAAAGTTTAGGAAATTTATTTGTAGAAAAGTATTATAAGTTTAATTATAAATTATTTTAGTTGGTTTTGGATGTGTTGTGAGTTTACTATACAGTCTCTCCCCAGGTTACGATGGGGTCATGTTCCAACAAAACTATCGTAAGGCAAAGATATCATAAGGCGAAAATACATTTTAATACAGCACACCTAACCTTTCAAACATCACAGCCTAGCCATTAGCCTACCTTAAACATGCTTAGAATACTTACATTAGCCTACAGTTGGGCAAAATCATTAACACAAAACCTAATTTATAAAAAATAAATGCTGAATATCTCATGTAATTTATTGAATAATGTACTGAAAGTGAAAAACATTTACCTACTGTAAAGTCAAAATATCATAAGAACATAAGAACTATACAAACGAGAGGAGGCCATTCGGCCCATCAAGCTCGCTTGGGAAGAACTTAATAAC
>JABFEB020000060.1:29022835-29033303 GCA_019775895.2 Stomatorhinus ivindoensis | reverse complement strand
TGCTGGTTCGGTATCTGCTACACCACCCATCTTGGTGTCATCTGCAAATTTCACCAGTTTACTGTATATATTGGTGTAAACATATCGTAACACAATATCATAACCATCTCAACCTGAATACTGAATATTGAAATTATGTTAGAGAATGGCACTTTCATACAGAGATGTGATAAAATAGCTAGATTGTGCTTTGTAAAAAAATATTGCTTTTTATGATCTATTATCATCTTTGGTGATTGTCAGTAATTTTTGAACCTGTTTGTTATTCCTCTCTGTTTTTTCCATCAATATTTTATTGCATGATAAAAGATGTACAATGGAACAAACCACAGGCCTCTCTTATGAAGCGCTTGTAATTGTCTTGTGGTTTTGACAAATAAAAAATGCTTGTTGTGAAATACATCCCCTGAAGACCCAAAGCACATCCAGCAGTGTTCCAGTGACTCGCTTAGTGCCCTGTACCACAAAGTCCTTAAGCATTATTTCCAGTGCTCTTGGGAAGACCCAGGCTGTGCCTGACAGATTCTGCCCACCTGCTACCAAAAGTGTACCATGACACAAGACCAGGACAGAGGGGTCTGAGTTCATTGTAGATGAAACAGAGAATGGTCAAAAGTTATAGCAGGGACTTAACAGGAATCCGTCCGTTTATTTTGCCAGAAGCCAAGACGTGTCCAGATGCCGTAGTTGAGATGGGGTCCAAGGATCAAATAGTTGGGGAGTCTGTCCAAGGATGCAGACATACAAAGGAGAGGAATCCACGAGGGAAGTCAAGGGGAGGGCAGACAGGAAGGAGGGCAGGCAGGAGGCGTGGGTAACTCGGGGAGGGCCAGATGGACACAACGTAACTGTGGGGAGAACAGAAAGTTAAAGTGCTTGGTAGTGGCATGCCAACAATACCTTGCACCGACCTGTTGCCGGTGCGAGGCTCAAATAAGGAGTCCCATTGTCTGTAGGCAGGATCAGCTGTAGCTGCTGGCGTCATGGAATGGGCATGACTGGGCGGGTGTGACAAAAAGGTGTTTCACATGTTTCCAAAAATCTTGTGGTATAATCTAATGTATAACAGTTTTGAATTCTGCATTGTACGTCTATACATTAAAAGTTGACATATTTGAGGTTTTAGGATTTTTAATCATATACACAATTTTGTGGGGGGACCTTTTGGGAAAAATCCCTCCCATGGATAATAAGAAAACCCCATAAAGTAAAATGTCACTAAATGTGAGTGGAAGATGTTGGAGTGTATTGAATTCCCATGATGACAGTTAAATGAGGGTGTGGCTGCTAGAATGCATTCACTGCATTTCATTCTCACATTCTATGGCATGTTATATCTTAGCATTTTACAGCATTTATTATAAAAGTGGTATAAACACTGTAGTGTTTCAAAATATATGTATAATGATTTATCTATAACCACAGGGTCATGGGGAAGGTGGAGTGTCTGCCAGGAAGCGCAGGGCATGAGGAAGGCAGGGGACACTGTGGACAGGATGCCAGTTTATCTTAGGGCACACATTCACACACTTGGTCATTTAGAGTCCTTAGTTTGCTTGACCACTGTTGTGTATTACACATCCTTACTTCGAAAAAACTGTTTAAGCAGGCTACTGGAAAAACACACGGCAGACTAGGCAACAACCAAAAACCGACTCGTTTATTGAAAAACAGAACATAACTGCGTAACAACTTAATTTACATACGGTTACCGTCAGGGGGCCTCCTAGTGGTGCACAACCCTTATATACCAATCCAAAAATGAAATAACCTTTTGGAGTTAGGAACACCACAACCATCAAGTGCAGATTAATTTAATTACGGACCTTAGGCTGCCACCTGCATGCAGCTGCCGCTTTAACTACCTGTTGTATTTTTCCCAAAGCAGGGCAAAGCCCTGATGTTTGCTGTTGCCCTAATCGATAGTCTAGTATAACCCATGCATTAATACACCCTTGATAACCACGTATCTTTGCAATGTTGTGGAAACTGTTTTTTTTTTATAATGCAGGACTGTTATCTGTTAACGGTCAAGAAAATTTATTTTGTCACACATAGTGATTCCACTGTAATTTAGCTTTCATAGGTATCTTTTAACTAGTACACTGACTAGACTGCTATGGGAATAGACTGCAGTTTTATCAAGAATAAACAGTTAATCTGTACTCTGTAGTGTTTTAGCACTTCACTGTTTTGTTTGTTGATTGCAGTAGATTCTTGTTATTTTCTTAAGTAAAGTTATGGTTTTAGCATAGTATTATCTATCTATCTATCTATCTATCTATCTATCTATCTAATCTAATCTAATCTATCAAGGTTGCTTTGGGATAAATGCACCAACATCAATTTCACTCTTAGGCAGTGTCTGGAATGCATCTGGTGTTGTGAGTGGATGGATGTTGAACCTCAGTACCCAGACATTAGGTTTATGTGCATAATACATAAATATGTTCCCGTTCTCCTCAAATTCTTTTCTGCACCTGTCTGCTTTTCTTATTTTGGCATCTTCAGGTTTTACTCGAAATATAAGTATAAAGATACACGTTGGAACTTTGAACATGACATGTACATCATATATCATATGTAGAAAAGTGATTTTTGTGTCTTCATTTAGAAGCTGGTTAAAGAAAATACAAACTTTCCTACCTAATCAGTGCTACAGTTTGTTCAGTCACTAGAAGGTAAACTGTGGTGACTCTTCCTTGTAACACTAGAGGGAACTCTAGGAATCACACCTAAATTCCTAACTCTCAATAAAACAGGATATAAAGGTCGCTGGAATAGACTTTTATAGCCCTTCTCTACTTAGTAAGGTATCTAAACTGAATTGCTCCAGTATGAAACCCATCACTGTAAACTGGAAGAAATGATTAGTCAGTCTGCATAAACCAGCAAAAATCAAGTAAATCTATATCTTGATTCAAAAGATTTATACTCCCTAAATATGTTTGGTAATATATCCCAAACCAACCCCATTACATGATTTCATAGTCCTTTAATTACATAGCAATGTGTCATATCTGTTGTCATTCAACATTTTAAAATCAAATTATATTAATGTGACAACAGATATTTGAATGAGAACGCGGGAGTTCCTTGATGAGGCTACTATAATGATGGATTGGTGACCCAAGGAGTAGCTGTATATTCTGGATCCTCTGCTAAAATGTTACCTTGAGAACATGAGCCCCACACTAGGGTTGGCACTTTCAATACTGGTCTCCCATGGGAAAATTTGCGGGAGTGCCAGTCCCCCATGGTTGATTTAAATTACAGGACCCCATGAATCTCCCAAGGCATCCCTCCAATGCCCCTACATAAGAGAGAACTTAAAAGAACTATGAAAACATAACTGTTTAGCTTTCAGTAGACAATAATGCAGGTTCAACAGTGATGTTGAATTCTCAAATCTGATTGGTCAGAAGGGTGCTTAATGACTTTCTCACACACAGTACCAGGTAGGTAGTAGTAAACCAATGAGACAATTTCTAACAATGTAGTAAACAATGGACAATTTCTAACTTCTGGCTTATAGTCTTACCAACAGACAATTTTCTAATTAACAATGGTAAGATGTTTTTGTGCTTATGTATGTTTTGTGCCTGGACACCAATCAAATGCCAGTACATTGTTCTTAGCCATGTATGCCAAAGTCATGCTATTATAATTAAATTAACAAATTAATTTTGTATATTTATGTGAAATAAGTTGCCGGAGATCCAGTCATACAGTGTTTCTCAACCCAATCCTCTGGGATCCTAAGTCCACATTTTTGTTCCTTCCCAGCTCTCAACCCACCCGTATCAGGCATTCAGTATCCTTGATTGTTTGGTTCAGATGTGCTGGCAGTTGAGAGATAACAAAAATATGGACTTTCTGGGGGTTCCTGAGGAATGAGCTGAAAAACACTGCAGTAAATTGATTAATAAAAAAAAGAAACTCTTGTTGGTAGACTTGGTAGCTATTCATAGTGTGTTAATACTATGGTAGGCAGCATGAATTTATGCTTCAGATTAACTGAATGTCTGGTTCAACAATCAATATAAGCATTTAGTTTGAGCTTAATTTTGTGTTCTTGCATCACCTTTTCTAGGGTTGACTGGCTACCCTGAAGAAACTGAGAAGAGGAAAGCAGAATTTGGGCAGAACCATATACCACCAAAACAGTCAAAATCCTTTCTTAAATTAGTGTGGGAAGCATTGCAAGATGTGACTCTCATTATTCTGGAAGTGGCAGCCATCATTTCCTTAGGCCTTTCTTTTTATAGACCTCCAGATGCAGAGAAAGACTGTAAGCACATTCATGCTCATCATTGTCTGATGGAGTCTCTCTCATGAAGCTGTATATGAAATGTCAGGGTTTTAGCCTGATAATTTGTTCTGGAAATCAGGTACTTGCTGATATTTGTATAGTAATTTAAGTCCAAAACTAAAACTTTTAAGTGTCTAAGTGATATGGAGAGCTACATGGAGAGAAGTCAAAGATAATAGGAGAAGGATTTGATAAAAGATTAGAGCAAAGTGGGGAGAGAATTTTGTCTTGTATCTTTCATATCTGCTTTGCAGAGCATGCTTTTTAGACCAGATGTATACTAGTGGACATATGTAGGCATGTGTTCGTGTTGGTAAACTATGTTTTTGCCTGTTATAGATTGTAGCAAAGGGGCTGGAAGTGTGGATGAAGAGGACAAGGCAGATGTAGCCTGGATTGAGGGAGTGGCCATCCTGCTATCCGTCATCTGTGTGGTGCTGGTGACAGCTTTTAATGACTGGAGCAAAGAGAAGCAGTTCCAAGGCCTACAAAACCGTATCATAAAGGAGCAAAAGTTTTCTGTCGTACGAAGGGGTCAAGTTATCCAGATACCTGTAGCAGAGTTGGTTGTTGGGGACATTGCACAAATCAAATATGGTAAAATGCTTTCTTTGGAGGCCATGTGGTATTTTTGAGGCAATGCATTATATTGTAGATGATCTTAACAATAACACAAATGTGGGAAATAGTTTGTTTAGTTATAGATATGCTCTATATGAGGTACGAGTTTTGGTAATTTTATTCACAAGCTCTTCTGTGATTTGTATAGTTAATTTATCACTTTTGCTAATCTGTGTGTCTGTGCCAGGTGACCTCTTACCCACAGATGGCATCCTTGTTCAAGGCAATGATCTTAAACTTGACGAGAGCGCCCTCACAGGGGAGTCTGACCTTGTAAAAAAAACACTGGATAAGGACCCCATGCTGTTGGCAGGTATAAAACCATGTAACTAATGACCAGTAGGTCCTTTATTTATGCTGAAACTGTTCAAGAATTCTTTTGTTGATAATGTGCCCTGTGATGGACCAGCATCTTATTTGAGGTCCCCAGGATTATGTTCTGCACTTTCTAGAGTAGAATCTAGGCTCACAACAATCCTACACTGGACCAGCGGTTCTGGGAAAATGGATGAATGGATGGATGAAATCCATCATGGTTCCTGTAAACCTTATTGTGCTTTTGGCCAGCATTATTCCCCTTCCCCAATTAAATAACAGACAATTATACTGTTTTAGATGCTGTAATCTTTACATTTTTCCTTGTCCTTCAGCTGTTCCAATGTTTTGGAGCCCTGAAGGGGATGGGGTTGGAAAATCTATGCTTTTATAACAGCTTTTCGTTCCCTCACAAAACCCCTGTATTCCCTTGCAATTGATTTTGCATTTCCTTGCAAGACATGTGCTATCCCTGTGAACTGATTTTGTGTTGCAAAACATTTGCATTCCCTGTGAGTTGTTTTTGCATTCACTAGCAAAATCTTTGTGTTCCCTCTCATCTGTTTCTCCATAAAATATTCATAGCAGGAGAAACATTTATCATTTAATTCTCATTATTTTCACTCCAGGTACCCATGTCATGGAGGGCTCTGGTAAGATGCTGATCACCGCTGTTGGCATAAACTCCCAGACAGGAATTATCTTCACTTTGCTGGGTACTGGGGAGGATGAGAATTATAACAAAACAGCAAAGAAGGAGCAAAAGAGGAAGAAAAAAGAGGAGAAAAGGAAAGAAAATGGGAAAAAGGAGAAAGAAAGTACGTCCCAACCGTAGACTCATCCAGTCATCTTTTAAACTGCTAATCCTGATCAGAGTTGTCGGTGAACTCTATATTTAAAATGGGTATAGGAGAGCTCATTTATATGCTGGTCATGACCATGACCGCGGCCCTAAATTTCAACTGTACGTATGAATATGACCATCAGTGTGGACGTAGATGACAGTATTCGTGATTTATGGATTTATCTGTGGGAAGTCTGGACTATAGATAAAGTGGGATTTTATCTGTTACCTTCTCATCTTTATCCCATTTTCCCTCTCAGACAAAGAATTGGATGAACTTACCGAAAACCACAAAAAAGGTGAGTGATAGGTATCAATCACTACATCGTTTCTAGAAACTGTATTTACAGGTAGAGCAGTGCTCATTCTACTCTCACTCTTTCATGCTCATTTTATATTTCCTATCTTGTGCCTTCACTACATTTATACTCGCCTTCTTGAACATGCATTTGTCCGTGCTGGTTTAAATTTTGGAAACACAAATCCTCATTCTGACCACTTGTACCTGTCAGACCCGCTGACTGTCACGGAACTCTTAAATCCTACTCTGGTAATTAGTGACCATGAGATTAAAGGTCTTTAAGAGGCCTGAAGCAGAACCATTACTTTTTTCCTGTCTTTTCCTGATTTTAGAAAGGTTCAGGTCTACATCCGTGGGCATAATTTTTAAGATAATGTCTTCAATAAGGGAAACAGACATTTTACAGTTTTTCTCAGTCGCTTTGGTGCTTTTCTCACATCGCTATTAACATTTGCACAGCAGTTAGTGTATTTTTCAAAACAATTGCTGTAAACTGCAAAACCTAGTGGATAACCTGCAAAAGCTGGTCTCTTGCTCAAAATCGATAATCCATTCCTCAAAAGCAAGTATTCATGTCAATGAAACTACCAGTGTCATCAAAATGAGAAGTCTTGACACCATCTTTATGAACAAGATGGCATGGTCATGTTTTCATTATGACAGTTTACAGTATTCTCTCAGTGTTTTCCAATGCAAAAAAAGGTCAGAACTTGGTGACACTACCTGAAAATGCTCAAGACAGCACTATACACTTTTTGTACAGCCATTTACAGTGAAATCTACAGTAAAGTTAGACATTCCTGTAGTTAGGGAAGCAAGTGAGTACAAGACACTGAATACGTATGTTTCACATTTTTACTGTGTAGGCTGTTTGTTATTCTACAACATTGTGCAAAAGAAAAATACTCTACAGTCACTTATGTAGAATAAACATAAGAAACACCCTCTTGGTAGAGCTGTGCACAAATGTGAACAATATAACAGTACATATTGTAACTGAACATACGTAAATCATTCTGGCACATCCTGAGGTTCCTGTCTGTCTGGCCACATGTTTTCATCTACATCACAATGGATATCATCCCTTGCCATGCAGCGAGGAAAGTATCTCCTGGAGTGGCGAATCCATCCTCTGCATGACGTCACATGCTGCATCCATGGCTGCTAGCAGGGCCATTTGTGTATGTGAATGCCGGACATAAACCTTCCACCTCCAGGCAGCTAAAAACTCCACTATCGGATTATGGAATGGGGAGTAGGGAGGGAGATATTCAACCAGCATTCTGTCATGTGCTGCAAACCACTGTCTGACCAGATGTGAGTGGTGAAAACGGACATTATCCCAGACAACAACATACTTGTTGAGTTGGCCTCCACCCCTCTCATTCTCAGGGACTATGTCCCTGTAAAGAGTATCTAAAAAAGTCAGTAGATGTTGTGTATTGTATGGACCAAGAAGGGGAATATGGGTGAGGATGCCATTGTCTGAGATAGCTGCACACATTGTGACATTCCCTCCACGCCGGCCTGGGACATCAGTGCTTTCTCTCTATCCAATGCGATTTCTTCCATGCCTTCTGCCTTTGACCAGATTGAAACCCGCCTCATCAACGTATATGAATGTGTGCAGTGGTTCCCTGGCTTCCAGCTCCAGTACATGCTTTAGAAAGAGAGAGAGAGAGAAATGTAACAACCTTTCCTCTATAACATAATGCATTTTGTATGTTCTGTGAAAATATATACAGAATCGCTAGTCTACTACATGGAACTACACAAAGTAAAACAGTTTACAACGCTGAACATTAGAGCATTGTTATGTGCCATAAGTTGGGGGCTCATCCTTTCTTTGCTTCCTTCTGGTTTTGTCTGGCGGATTTTTTTGTGGGGGGCAGTGTGTGTGTTAGTGTTCGTAGTGATGGCCCAGTTCGATCTTGTAGCCTTCACCCTCCACCCTTCGCTCGAACAATTCAACCGGTGTCGCAAGGACGATTTGCTTGCGACTGCCAATTTTTTTCATGTATCGGTCCCCACTGAAGCTTCTAAGCGGGTGATAAAGCAGGTCCTGCAGGATGAGCTGATCCAGCACGGTATCCTGCCCGAGTTGAGTGTATCGCCGGGTGTTGCATCCTCTCCCGGGCCATCATCAGCTGCAGCGGAGGCCAGTGGCAACGACCTTGGCCTTGGGATCCACATGGATCTCGCCGATCCCCATTCAACTTGGGAGGAACTGTTGCTCACTATCAAGCTTAGGGAACTGGAGTTGGAGATTAAACGGCAGGAGCATCAGGCCCAGCTGCTCAACATCCGGACTGTGGAGATAGAGGCGGAGAAGGAGGTGGCTCTACGGAGCCTGAGTATGGCTGAAACAAAGCCTGAGCCCCAGCTATGGAAAGTAGATTCACCCGGTATGACCCCTCAGCTGCCCATGCCCCAACTGTTGCTCAAGACACTCCTCGCCCAGGCTCTGCTTTGGTTTAGCCAGCTCCCCAAAGCACGGATGTCGGACATTCCGGTTTTGATGTCAGCCGTCAGGTAGGCCTGGTTCCAATATTTCGTGAAAATGAGGTGGATGCCTATTTCGCTATTTTTGAAACGATCGCTACGACTTTGAACTGGCCCAGGCATCTATGGTCTTTGTCGCTTCAATGCAAGTTAGTGGGAAAGGCACAGGAGGTATGTTCAGCTCTGGCTTTGGAACAGAGTCTAGATTACGATATCGTGAAAGCCACTATTTTGAAGGCTTATGAATTAGTGCCGGAGGCTTACCGACAAAACTTTCGAAAGCTCAGTAAACCCGCCAGCCAAACCCACGTTGAGTTTGCACGAGAGAAAGCTCTGCTGTTTGATAAGTGTGTGTCCTACCTTGAAATGTAAGGACGCTCGTGTTGCTAAGAAAGTACATGTCGCTGCCCATCCTGAAGATTTGCTGTCACCAGGTGCGGTCGAACCTACCTTTAAACCATTTGTATTTCCCGGCTCTATCTCGCTTGGTGAAGGTGACGTACGGTACCCTATTACCATCCTATGGGATACGGGTGTGGCTCAACCTTTTTTAATCGAGGGAGTTATGCCTTTAGATGCCTCCTATTGTGGAACTGATGTGCTAGTGCAGGGGATCGATTTGGCATGTAGCTGCAAAACCCCTGCATCAAGTATTTTTGTGTACCCCTGATTTCGGCGGTTATGTTCGTGTTGCTGTTCAGGCTCAACTGCCAGTTCCGGGAGTAACGTTCATCCTTGGGAATGACATCGTGGGAGAGAGAATTGTTCCGCTTCCCAAGGTTGTGTTTGAACCAGAAGTTTGTGTAAATGACGTGGCCGTGGATCTCCCTAACGTGTTCCCAGCCTGTGTACTTACCTGTGCCCCGCGGCGCCGGCTGGCAGACATTGATTTAGCGGACACGTTTACGTCCGAATCTGCTCTGCCAAGTCCTTCGTCTGATGTTCCTACCCCTTCATCCCCTGTGAAATGTGCTGTTTGGCCTAGTGTTCCCTCCACTAAGGACGCCCTAGTCGCCGCCCAAACATCTGATCACTCCCTGGAGAGTTGTCGTGCCTCTGTCGTTTACCAAGCCAGCTTAGAAGATCACACCACTGCATACTGTCGTCGGGACCAAGTATTGATGAGAAAGTGGACCCCTCCAGACTCGCCTTTCGACCTGGCTACAGTATTCCAGGTAGTAGTCCCCCTTGTGTATCTTGACTATGTATTATCCCTCGCGCACAATCACCTGTGTTCAGGTCATCTATGGATCAGGAAGACGCTAAACCGTCTCCTGGCTCATTTCTTCTGGCCCGGTATCAATTTCGATGGGAAACGTTATTGTAATTCGTGTCAAACCTGCCAACTAGTTAGAAAGCCCAACCAAATTATTCCCCCCGCTCCCCTCCGTCCTATACCTGCAGTCGGTGAGCCCTTTGAACATGTGTTTATATATTGTGTAGGCCTGTTACCTAAAACTCGCTCGGGAAACATGTATTTGGTTACCCTCATTTGTGAGTGGTCCAAAATTCCGGGTGAGCGGTGTAAAAAGCTTATTGATGGTTATAGGAAGCGACTGATTTCAGTTATTTT
>JABFEB020000060.1:28981887-29011814 GCA_019775895.2 Stomatorhinus ivindoensis | reverse complement strand
CTGATTCTGATATGATTTTTGACCATTTTCTCCTTGTAGTTAGCCACAAATCAAAGAACACAAAACTAGATAAAATATATGTTTCCAGCTCTTCCTAATGGTCAGGCAGCATGTTGGGAAAGTAATCATTTCAAAGAATTTTTTTCATTCATTCATCGTTTTTTTTTCGTCTTATGCCAGTAGGTGACAGGGCTGTCCATGTTCATCCATGCTCATCAGTCTAGTGTTATAATAAATATATAGTTTTATTTCCAGAGTTAAAATGCTAATATAACAGCTTTTTGTTTGCTTGTTTGAAGTGTTTAGTTTTCACAAGTTTGGGATTTGGTATATTTTACAGATTTTATGTACACTATATGTGACATTCGCGGTAAACGGGCAGGCAGGAAGCGGGGAAGGACGAAGCAGGAAGGAGAAAATCGAAAGGTAGACGGGTTTATTACCATGAACAGGGCAGACAGCAACGCACATCAATGACGGATTTGGGGGAACTAACTAAGACGCAGACTAAAATACACAGGTGATCATAATCGGGAATTAACACGAGGTAATGAAGGGGGCATGGCACACAGTCATGACAGAACCCCCCCCAAGGCACACACTCCAGTCATGCCCCAAAGGGGATTCTGCAGACAGGACGAGACTGGGAACAAGACAAACCTGGAAAACGAGACAAGACCATTACCGGGGCACAGGGAACAGGATGGACACACGAAACAGGGTCAGGGGCAAAAACCAGGAAAAATCCAACAAAGAACAGAAAACGCAGACAGACAAACCAGAAAAGGAGACACTGGGGGAACACGAACGGGAGGAACGAAAGGGCCAGGTGTGAACATGGGAGGCACAGAGCGATGAGGAGTTGAGACAGGAGGGCTGAAACAAAGAGGCGGAACAAAGGCAGGAGGACAATGGGGAGCCAGAGGGAACCCCGGCGGGCAAGGGAAGGCAGCCGCAGGGGCCACAAGCAGACGGGAGGCTGGAGCCAGAGGGAGCACACAGGGGAGGGACAAACGGAGGAAACGAGGAGGAAGACGGAAGGGGCACTGGGCGAGGGGAAGAGGAAGGCAGAGGGGGCCCTAACACAGGCGAGAAGGAGGGGGAAGCTGCAGCAGGCAACAGGGCAGCCAGAGCTGGGGAAGCTGCCATCTGGCACCAAGCCACAGCGAGGGGACCTGTAGGCAGCCAATGAGCTGAGGCAGGGGAACTGGAGGCAGCCAACGAGGTGCCGGAGGGGGCCCGCAAGCGGGCGACGAACCCCCAGCGGGGGACCCACAGACAACGGCTGGTCTGGAGCCAAAGGTCCCATAGGTGTCTCCCGAGCCCCAGCTAAGGTATGTGAGGGTGAGCCAGGGGGCCGGGCGGGACCCTGGCCCTGCACCTGTGTCCTCTCCCTCTTCGGGACACTGATAGGCGGGGTTCTGGTCAAAATCATTACGGAGGTCCCCTAGGGGTCCCACCTGAGCTTCTCCTCCTCCAAAGGAGCGGTGGTAAAGAGGTCCGGGACCTCCTTGGGGACATGGACTGAGGTCACGGGCACTGGGGCAGGAGTCACAGGCGCAGGCGGAGTCGTAGGCAAAACTGGGATCTCGGGAGCAAAGGGTGAAGGAGCAGCCGGAGGCGGGGCCTCGGGCAGAGCAGCATCCAGAGGCGGGGCCTCGGGAGTGGCTGCAGGCAGAGGCAGCGCCGGGACCTCGGACATGGCTGCAGGTGGAGGTTGCACTGGGACCTCGGGCATGGGGGCCAGAGCGTCAACCACTGTGACAGGCAGGACGGGCAGAGCGGCAGCAGGCGCAGCTGCATCAGGAGCTGCCTCGGACGATGTGGGAGGCGGGACCGCATCTGGAGCCAGCTTGAGCAGTGCAGCATTTGGCGGAGGCTCAAGCAGAGCCGTGGCAGGCAGGCTGCGGGCGTAGGAGCAGCAGCAAGCACCATCAACTTGTGGCCAGCAGGGGGCGCCGCAGCAGCCACCGCCAACTTGTGGCCAGCAGGGAGTGGTATGGCAGCCGCCAGAACAAGCGGGATGGGCAGGACAGGTGGCGCCGCAAAGTCAGGTGGGATGGGCAGGACAGGTGGCGCTGGTGAGTCAGGTGGGATGGGCAGGATAGGTGGCGCTGGCGAGTCAGGTAGGATGGGCAGGACAGGTGGCGCCGGCAAGTCAGGCAGGATGGGCAGGACAGGAACCAGTGGGACAGGCACATGTGGCGCCAACGGGACAGGCGGGTCAAGCATGGGCACCAGGGTTGGTACCTCACAAGCAGGTGTTGCCCCTTTAAGAGCCAGACGTGTTGCCCAGAAGGTGGGGGTGCTGTCATGGGTGCTCACTGCCGGTTCCCAGATCGGGAGGGACTCCTCTTGATAGTTGGCAGAGAGAGAACGGCTGAGAGGGAGCATTTTCCCAGTGTGATCATTGGGACCTCCTCTGCTCTCCTCTCCTTCGGCTTATTCCTTTTCCTCCGGCGGGTAGCTGTCGGCGGAGGAAGGACCATCTCCATATGGAGGGATGACTGCTCGGCTGCCTCTGCCTTGTGTAGTGTTACAGGCTGGGTCACACGCAGCATAAGCCTCCAAAGGTTCTCATGCACCTCTGCCATGCGGTGCGTGTCTTCGGGCGGGGACTCCATCAGAATGTTGCCGCTCCGGCTGGCCAAATCCAATACCACCGGGTCCTCCCAGACCTCGGGCTGGTTCAGTCAGAATATCACCTCTTGCAGCTAGCCGATCCGCTGGCTTTCGGCTTGCTGTGGTGTTTCTGTCATGATCGCGGTAAACGGACAGGCAGGAAGTGGGGAAGGACAAGACAGGAAGGCGAAAATCCAAAAGTAAACGGGTTTATTACCATGAACTGGGCAGACAGTAACGCACATAAATCATGGATCTAGGGAAACTAACTCAGACGCAGACTAAGATACACAGGACAAGCTGAAAACAAAAGGCAATTAACAGGATTAACATGAGGTAACGGGGGGGGTGTGGCACACAGGAGGACTGGACGCGCAGGTCATGACACTTTACTGTGCCAGTTTTTTGCCAGCTCATAAAAAAAACACAATGGTATCTGTATGTTTGTGGCTGTTTGGCAGTAGATGATTTTTACTTTGTCATACCGCTGGTGTGTCTGTTACGTCTCTTCTTAGTGTTCTGTCACAGAAAACATTGGGCCTCATTCACCAGCTGTTCTTATGAACAAATTTGTTCTTTGACCCCACGTACGCACTTTTTTTACAAAGATTCTGACATTCACAAATGCTTTATCTGAATTTGATCTTGGCTAAGAACAGAATCTACGCACACTGAAGACCATACGTACACACATTTGAGTAATGATAGTTTGTTCAAAACAATTGGTTATAGCATTTTTGTTCATTCTACAGTTCATAAAGTGAAAGTATTTGAATAATTTATAAAAGTAAAATATAAAAAATTATTTTAAAGTGTAAAAATTATTTTCATGATAGTAACGGCAATCATGCGGATTATAAATAGGTCTGTTTCTGCGTATTGGCCTAATTTCAGTTACTTCTTGAAGAGCTTGCCAGTCAGGCTCTGAAAAGGGAACGCATGCTTGAAGATCATTTAGATTTATTTGGCACACAGTGTTCACAGAGAAGGTGATATCTTTCCATGTATCAGCTTTCTTTGGGGCTTTATATCCACTGGTTACACTACTAAATAACATGTGTCTATTTGCATTTACCTCCTGTACAGTAAGATCCAGTTATAGCGGACTTCAAAGGACCTGGCAAAACAGTCCGTCATATCCAAAGTCAGTTATATGCAGAGTTGCTGTATGCCCAGAACACAACTACAGGACACCATTTACTCATGCCACATCACATTAAATTATTATAAATTATTATATTGTACATGTAGTAATCCAACTTTACCTCAGCAGATGCATGCCTATTAATAATCCCGACTATGTATCTGCACTGGATATCACCAGCACACCATGCACTTGTCAGCGGAGCCTCATGTCCATTATAGCCGAACAAAACTACAGCTAAAAGCGGCCCTGGGGACTAAATTGTTTGTCCTCGTGTTAATAACGTGAAATTCTGTTAAATGCGAGTCCGCTATATCCAATACTTTTTCTGCATGTTCTTAAAGGCGCATGGCCGGGATCAGCGAACCTTGTCTGTTATAGATGATATTCCATTATAAACGAGTTCACTATAACAGGATTTTACTGTATTAATACTTCTACTTCAGCATTACTTAAGTTTTTTTTCCCTCTTAGTGCCAAGCAGCTCACAGCCTATGCATCTGTTTGCCATTCCTTGCACACGGCCCTACAGTCTCATGCCCTTTTATGGGAAATTGCAGGGCGTTTGTCTATGCTAATTAGGACAAACTGGCACGCGCTTTCAGTTACGAAGACGTGGGATTCACCATTCTTAAGGACAAAGGTGTGAACAATTCTGCTACTTAAGAACACGTTATGAATTCGACATAGGTTATTCTTAAATTTCACAGGAATAAATTTAAGAGAATTCTTAAGAAAATATTGGTGAATGATGCCCATTGGTAATAGTGCAAATGAGAAAGTAATAAATAGAATATATTTTTTGGCATAAAAAGAATATATATAATATGAAAGATACTTTACACAAAGAAATATAGTTGGTGGGGAAATATTGTGCAAATTGGCATGTGGAATGCATTATAAATGAATAGGTGCCGTATCAGAGTTAAGTGTCACAGTTAGAATGGAGCATTTGGGCAAAGACATTTATTGATATTTTCAGTTAATCCATCCATTAATTCTACAAGCTGTAGTGGTTGGGGGATGTAGGAGGTTTAGAGAATAGATTGGGGGGTGTCTGGGGAATGAGTTGTCATTCTGACAGCACATTTTCTAGTTTTTGAGTAATATAAGTGTTACTGTTAACTATGTAAAGCATTGAGCTGGTGCACTCACAGAAAGGAAAGTGTAAAGCTTCTTTGGTTAATCACTGTGTTCTTTTATAATGTTATCCATAGTGTGTCACTGTAACTTTGGTCACAGTGTTTCTTTTACAGTGTCCTTTGTTCAAATGTAGGTCCCAGATGCCATCAGGAAATGTCAGCGTGCTGGAATCACAGTGCGAATGGTGACTGGGGACAATATCAACACAGCCATAGCCATAGCCACTAAGTGTGGTATTATTCACCCTGGGGACAACTTCCTGTGTCTGGAGGGAAAGGAGTTCAACAAGCTTATACACAATGAAAAGGGCGAGGTGGGTTTTTTTTCACTTATGCATAAATGACACCCCACATTCTTTTCCAGGGCAAGTAAATAAAGTGAACTGTCATTGCAGATTGAACAGGAGCTCATTGATAAGGTCTGGCCAAAGCTTCGGGTGCTAGCCAGATCGTCCCCAACTGACAAACACACTCTAGTAAAAGGTACTGTTACCTTGCTTCAGCTTTTAATTTAAGATTTTTTCCAGTGCACCTGTATTTGGATGGAAAAGAAGTATGTGAGTTTTGGCACAGATTCAGTAATTATACACAGAAATATCTGCAATTAGGTACTTTGGTCTGCAGCTTTGGAAGTTTTAGCAATAAAATGTCATAGCAAATGTTTCTTTTCCTGACAGGAATAATTGACAGCACTGTAACGCAGCAGCGACAGGTGGTTGCAGTGACAGGAGATGGAACTAATGATGGCCCTGCCTTGAAGAAGGCTGATGTGGGATTCGCCATGGTAGGTTATGCTTTTTCATATAATGTTAGAAAATCAACAAGCTTCTGTTTACAATGAAGATTGACAAGTTTTTTGTCTCTGGCTGAAACCTTTGAAGGTTTTCCATAAATGAGTGGAAATTAGTGGAAAGTTTTATGTATTTAGCTTTTGCTCCACATTCTGAAGTGAGTAAGATACTAAAAGGTCACTTGTTGGGAAGGCACAGCTCAAGAAAACCTGTTTCAGGGCATTGCTGGCACTGACGTAGCAAAAGAGGCTTCAGACATCATCTTGACGGACGATAACTTCACCAGCATTGTGAAAGCAGTCATGTGGGGGAGGAATGTGTATGACTGCATTTCCAAGTTCCTGCAGTTCCAGCTGACAGTCAATGTTGTGGCCGTGGTTGTAGCCTTCACTGGAGCCTGCATCACTCAGGTATGGTGTCGCTCAGTGATTTCAGTTTCTCAACTTAAAATGTTTAAGTCAGCAACACTAACCTGACACTGCATCCTTTTCTAAAGAGTGAGCTTCATGTTCACCGACACATTTTTTGGGCTGGGTTCTTCGGGTTTCATGACGTTATACTGCAGTAAGTCTATGGAGCTCACTTGCGGATAATTCCAGATTATTGTATTTCTGGGTGAGGGAACGTATTTGGTTTTGGCAATGGTCCTTCGCCACTTAAAAAACTGGAATCCCCAAAATTTCATTAAGCCCACTTAGTGGCAGCAAAATGACTACAGACACATTACCAATGTGATAAATCAAGAAGTATTTGATGGATCTTATTACTACTTTACATAAACATTACAGTATATGAACGAGGATTTACACCTTGGGCTGGGTACTAAACTTCGGTAGTTTGAGGTACTGACCAAAATGGTCCAGTCCTATTGAGGATCAAAAAATAAATTTTCTTTTGCTGCCAAATTCTGATACTCAAGCAGTAAATCTCAGCGTCTCATAGCTAACAAGCATGCAGCATACCAAAGTCTAAAGTCACTGATGATTGGCTGTCTAACATAATGTTTCATGAACATGTCATATAGGCCAGAGGAAAAAAATGTATGTCCAGAGACAAACTTGTGAACTGGTTCTCGTGTGTGTTTTTTTTTTTTTTTTTTGCATAGTATAAAAAATGCTTAAGAAATCAAAAGTGTGGCTCTGCAGGGTTCCAAGCTACTAAATTATATAACTAGGCACACCAGCGCGATTGCACATATGCCCCCCCATATAGCACATCATTATATATCGCGTGAAACACCCGGAGAGAGCTAGAATTAGTGTGTATGCATATGCATACGTGTGTGAGCGAAATCATTGCTACTCGATCCAAATCAGTTTCTCGGAGATACTTACAGTCATTAACTTGCTGATTGCTTAACCACAAGCACTGGCACTAACATGAAAGTTAGAAAAAAGTAGATTATTTAGGGATTATTTTTGCACCTCAATTTGATTTTGCCTGCGTTTCCAGCCAGTGCTGGTGGTAAAATGTACCGTCGCTTATTAGCAGGATAACGTTACATCATTTTTTATTCTGTGGAAAATGAAAGAGCGATCTGCTGGCCAGATTTATCTATGAATTAAAAATGTGTCGCAGGTCGTATAAGTAAAATCAGGACTCATGAGTCTCACATACTGACTGTGAGACACGCATTTCAATCAGTTCACATGCTCACATGCCTCACGTTGTGTTTCTCAAGCTGAGGCATAACGGATAATGCCACCAAGGTTTTCCGTTATGAGGATATTAATGGATGAGGCGCAGGTATACAGGCTGGAGTTTCCCGCCAAGTTCAAAAGCTGTCTGAACGATGCCCAGCCCTTATTTATACCAGATTTAGTTTTGAAATAAATTACCCCAGCAGCACTATGTGGCTGCAAAGGAAGGAAATAGCAGCTGTAGAAGACACTGGGACTTGTGAATACATTAGCTCCAAAATATTTTACTAATCTTTTTCTAACTTTGCAGACATGTTGTAAAGGTGATGATCAGAATTTTTTCAGATTTTGAGAGAAACCACCCCAAAAAGGAAGCATATGCTTATTAGTGTCAGCAAATGGAAGGGTGACTGCAGATGATGCTAGACATTGTGAACAGGATAAATCTGTTTGATCTTATTACCTTATTTTCTCTATTGGATCTTTGGTGAATCTTGTTACCACTGCACAAAAACATGGATTAAAATTTATATGAAAATATACACCTGATAGACCTGAGACAAATGGTCCCAAAACTGAAACAGCAGCAATAGGTGGCAGAAGAAGACGGAAACAGCAGTTATATGTGCCAGTGGAGGGTGGAAAGGGGGGCAGGTGCCATCCTGTGAACACTACAATCTCAAATCTGAAAGTCTCTTTGTCAAACTTCACAGGAATGTTGTACAGGTCAGTGATTCTCAAACTGTGGGCTATGAGATCATTTTTGGAATATTGTAAAATAAAATGTATATACTTTTTTGTCATCTGCTATTTTTCCATTACAGTGGTACCTTCAGAACTCTAGATCGAATCCTAAAAAGTTCAATCTCTGATCAAATTTTCCCCATAAGAAATAATGGAAAATCAATTAATTGGTTCCCAGAACCAAAAATGACACTGAGATGTGTTTTTTTTAGCATTTAAACTGAAAATGCATTAAAATGAACTGATAAAACAAGAAGAGCATATATATACTGTACTAAACACATCTAAGCACATTTATCAAAACAGTAATTTTTAAATTAAGAAGATAAATGTATCCAATGTGTCCTGCCCCGATCGTCCGCTCCTTCCGCGTGCCACGTCCTCCTCGTTAACCCCGTGTGGAATCCCCGTGTGATCAGCTGTTTCTGGTTGTTGTTATTAGTCCTCTGTATTTAGTCTGCGTTTCAGTTTGTTTCCGAAGTCTGGTCATTGGATGTATTGTCCGTCTGCGTTTTGCCTGCCTTACTTGTAATTAATCCCCGTATTCCCCGATACTCTGACATCTGCGCCTTTGTCTCCATTCCGTCCCTGCTGGGCACGACAATATTATTATAATTAAATGTATTAATGGATTATTAATAATATTATTATTAATAATATAAAAATAATTAATAATATTTTAAACTGTATTTTATTATATAATAATAATTACTGTTACTGTCTATCATTGTCTGAATGTATATTTACTGTCTAAATATATGTATTAGTGTAAACATGCATGATGCTATTACAGCGAATGTGAGACTGATACTGTTACCCTTTGTTTCCGCTGAGAGACGTACCGCGTGACTCATTTCTCCGCGTGTACAAGTTATCTTAGGTCGTTGTTCATGGTTTGAAGTCTGAGATTCAGATCAAGCACTAGGTAATTTTTTTTCAAACTGGTTTTTTCGACTTTTAAGAAATTCAAGTTCATATACTTTGTTTATATAAAGCTTATGTGTATTGTCAACTAACTGGAGCTTTTGTATCTACAGTCAAAAACTATTTGACTAACTTTATTGGTTGACAATAACAAATTCTATTTGGCTATAGCTCTATTGGGTAAATTTTAACTCCTTTTTGGATTCATAAATATCCACAATATTTACTGCAAAAAAATTAAATATTGCAGTATGAAATCTTTCCAGTATTGTGTAGACCCAGACGTCAGCTTTTTTTGTCATTTTTATGCATTTTCTTTTTAATTAGTGTAGCATTATCATAAATGCAGTATATTACTTTATTTACATAGGTAAAATGCTAATACAGTGGTACCCCAGTTCTCAGACTCTTTAGAACTTGAATTTCTTAAAAGTCAAACCAAGCAGTTTGAAGAAAAATGACCTAGAACTCGATCTAAATCTGAGAAGTCGAACGTGAATGTTGACCTAAGATAACTTGTAAGCGCAGGGAAATTAGTCTCTTATTTTCTCCTGTTCATTATCTGTTTAAATGCTAAAAAAAGTATATTTATGTGTCATTTTTGGGGGGCTGGGAACCAATTAATTGGTTTTCCATTATTTCTTATGGGGAAAATTTGATCAGAACTCAAACTTTTTAGGATTCAAACCTGAGTTCTGAAGGGATTAAGTTTGAGTTCCGAGGTACCACTGTACAACAACTTTTTTGTTCTTTTGTTGGTCTTTAGTTTTCACGAGTTTTGAGATGTGGTCCATTATACGGATTTTATGTACACAGTGTAAGAGTTTTTTTGTCAGCTAACTGAAACTTTTGTGTGTACAGTCAAAAATAATCTAAGTAATAGTAACATTTTATGGCAGAAGAAAAAGAGAATGAAAGATTAATGTGGTCTTTATGTGTCTGCATGTCAGTACGTGGTAGTTACTTAGACATCCCATTGGTTAGTCTAAGTTCACTATACATTACTATTATGGAAAATGTTTGCTATAGTGCAAATGAGAAATAAAATGAAGTATAAATATTTAAATAAATAAATAATATACGAATATATAACTGACTTTATACAACATAAATATTAAGATAAACAAAAAAATACTGTTAACCTCCTAACAGGTGGGGAAAGATTGTGCAAATTAGCAAGTAGAATGTGAAATGCCTGAATAGATGTAATGTCAGAGTTTCACATCATGATTAGGACTCAACATTTGAGTAAAAACATTAATTTGCTTTCATATTGTACAGGTTGGGGTGATGGGGCTGTCTGGGGAATACATTACTGTTGATCAGACAGCATCTTTTCTAGTTATACCTTACTTTCAGAATAGCAGTTAATAGCAATCTCCCCTCATGTATGGTTTGTTCTTCTCTTTAGTACTTATGGCATGTCTGCAGAATTTTACAGTCAGATTTACTGATCAATGATTGTTCCAGGTTATGTAGTCATGATCCATCCTTTTCCTTTACCCACTTCTCCTATTGTCCATACAAACTCCACATGCAACACCCTGGAGGGGACTTGAATGCTGGTCCTAGAGGTGGGAGGCAACAGTACTCTACCACCATGCCACCCCTACAGTGGGTACGGAAAGTATTCAGATCCCTTTAAATTTTTCACTCTTTGTTATATTGCAGCCATTTGCTAAAATCATTTTAATTAACTTTTCCCTCATTAATGTACACACAGCATCCCATATTTCAGTTTTTCTTTTTTAATAAATCTGCAACAATTTCAAAAATTCTTTTTCTGTCGATATGGGATGCTGTGTGTACATTAATGAGGAAAAAAATAATTTAAATGATTTTAGCAAATGGTTGCAATATAATAAAGAGTAAAAAATTGAAGGGGGTCTGAATACTTTCCGCACCCACTGTAAATGAGTGATCTGATTGGTATATTTATTCTTTACTTTCTTCAGTGTTATAAAGAGCCCAGCTACTTCTGGGGCTGCTACGAGTGGCTGCCTTCCACAGCCGCTCCAGTGATTTTTTGTTTTCTTGGTTTTTATGTATCACAAGTTTGCATTTTTCTTTGTAAACTTTTGAATAAGTTTACAACAACCATGGCATGGAATAGGAATGTTTTCCTGATTTTTATAGCCATTGGTATACATTTTTTCAATCCTGGACGGCAGAACATGTGAGGATGATTCACCTACGTCACAGAACCTGCTAGACCTGTGTCCCCTGTCCCCACCAAAGCCAGCAGTGCTGGGGAAGTCAGGGGAAGAAAGCCAAACTTTGGCTCCAGAACAAATGCAAAAGATACAAACCTTACCTGCCTTCTATTAACATAAGCTGACTGACAAACAAGACGGATGAGCTCTCTGTGTTGACTAGGAGCTAGGAGACTACAAACACTGCAGCCTCATGTGCTTCTCGGAAACATGGCTGAGGCCAAAACCCTGGACTCCACTGTTTTTATTACCATTGCTAGAGATTTAAACTGTGTTTCACTCTCCAACACCATCACCAACTGTTATCAGTTTGTGAACTGCACCACTAAGGGAAAGAGGATTCTGGACTTGTTATATGCTAACACTAAGGAGGCATACAAGTCCATCACTATGCCACCCCTGGGCAGCTTCAATCACACCATGTTTCATCTTATACCAATCTACAATCCAGCAGTTTGACAGGTACCATCCACCACCAGGACTGTAAGGAAGTGAAAGAAGGAGGCAGAGGAGCCTCTGCAGGATAACTTACAGTAGACAGACTGTAGTCAGACAACTACAGTGACATGCTCTGTGAGTCATATGGGGAGGACTTCAAGGGATTCAGCGGCCTACATCTACTTCTGTGTGGACATTAACAATTTACAAACCATGTATCACAAAGGACTTGGAGGACCAAGAAAAAGAGGTCCTTCAGGTCTGGAGACAAGGAAGAGATCAAGTGGGTACAGACAGAACTGGAGATTCAACTTTGCCAGGGGAAAAATCGTTACAGGGAGAAGATGGAACATAAGCTACAGAAACAGCTTTAAGGAAGTGTGGAATGGAATGAGGACCATCCCTAACTACAAGCGGGCTGATAACATTGTGGTGAAAGGGAGCACTGATAGGGCTAATAAGCTGAATCTTTTTCTCAACAGAGTTGATTCTTACAGGCCAGTCCTGTCCTCTCCTGATGCCACTGGCTCAAGGGGGGCCTTAGTGCCCCTCCCCCCTCCGCAATTTTCACACCTCCCTATGACTTCTCAATCAAAAATTGGTTTCTCACCAAAGTTCAGGAACATAATTCCTGGTTGCAAGTTCCTGGGAGCTTTTGTAGCTCCTCGACACTTTCATGAGTGGCTTTCCCACCGCACAACTGGAACAGTGACCTTTCTGCAAAATAACCTTTGGAGACGCAAAAAGCTCATAGATTAAACTTCACACATAATTTCATATGAAACAGCGAGACAGGAGAATGAACAAGTCATTTTGTTATTTATTATTGCCGTCCAAAAATATGGGCTTAATCACATTTTATTTATATTTTATTTATATGGCCTGTGACATCTTTACAATTCATTATTGTCTGGTCAGCAGAAAAATATTTAATTTCCCTTAGATTACAAAACAATGTAACGTCACTCTGCTAATAATTCCTGGCAGAAGTATGTTGATTGCCAAAAATTTTTTTTATGGAGATGGAAAAAGGTATTCGTTAATGCATTTAATGTAATTGAGATATAATCATTTCACCTGCAAAATGTTTGCTCTACTACTTCTATTGCTACTACTTCTATCTTCTGTCTCTATCCCATCAATGAATTGTCCATGCCAACCTGTGTACCGTGGTAGATTGAAGACTGCACCCACGATATCACACTTCCCTGAGACTGATACAGTCCACCAGCTCAGATGGTGCCCAACCTGGGCACCATCCAAACATGTGAGGAGGAAGGTAGAGAACATGCATAGACACATTGATAGACAAACATAAGACCAAAAGGGCATGTACAACAGCACCAGCAGGCATAGTTACAGTGTGTTCTGTTGTCGGTAAGGTGAACTGGATTAACAGGTGTTTTAGCATCTCAAACAAGAGCTGCCAAACTGTTCCACAATAAAGGCGCCCTGTATTAGTTTATCAGTGTCTTGAATAGTAAGATAATTAAATAGTTTGGCAATATTATGTTGCTGTAGGAAGCTCACCTTCAATACTGCTTCCACATGCAATTTGAATGAGAGGCATGTGTCCATGGTGATGCAGGCTGAGCTGAGGGAGAAGTTGAACCCCCTCAGAGAGGATTGTGGAAATTATAGCAGGCTTCAATTTTATCTGCATTGAGTGAAAAAAAGCTTTCACTCATACAATTCTTTACTTTATTAAAGTGATTAGCTAAAGTCAATATAGATGAGATGTCATTTAGGTGTAGCTGAAAGGTATATTTGTGTGTTGTTGGCATAGGAGTGATAAGTAGCATTATGTTTTCTTATCATGTTACCTAATGAGAGCATGTTGACAGAAAACAATATTGGACCAAAAACTTTACCTGTGGTACTCCATTGTTTTAGCAGTGACATTGATGATTATTGGACAGTTATTGGACACTGGAAGATTTAAATATCAATTAGTCATGTTCTTTGACTTCTCCAGTACCTGTAACATCATCCAGCTTCTCCAACTGGAGAACAAGCTCAGGACAATGTAGCTTGATGCCCCCACAATCTCCTTAATCATGTACTACCTAAGTAACAGATGGCAGTTTATGAAGGTCCGGGGGACTGTGTGTCAAAGATGGAGGCGAGCAATACTGAGACACCTCATGGAACTGTCCTTTCCCCTTTTCTATTTACCTTCTACTCATTGGACTTCCAGTACAACTCCAGCTGTTGCCATCTACAGAAGTTTTCTGACAACTCTTCCATTGTAGGATATATCAGCAATGGAGATGAGTCAGAGTACAGAGGTGCAAGGAGAACTTCCTGCAGCTCAACATCAGCAAGACAATTCATGGTGGTCTTCTGGAATACCAGGAAGCCCCTGAGACTAGTCACCATCCTGGGGAAGGAAGTGGAGGTGATGCAGGACTACAAGTACCTGGGGATACACCTGAACAGCAGACTGGACTGGGCAGACAACAGCAGCGGTATACAAGAAAGGCCAGAACAGACTTTACTTTCTGAGGAGGCTCAGATCTTTTAACATGTGTGGCTAGCTGCTGCATATATTTTATCACTACATGGTGGCCAGCATGCTTTTCTGTGCTGTGGCCTGCTAAGGAAGTGGGATCAGTTGAGGCACTGTCAAATGCGTGAACAAATTCACTGAGAAGGCCAGCTCCATCACAGGCTGACCCTGTACTCACTGGAGGCAATAGCAGAGAGAAGGGTGTTAGCAAAATGGCAATATTTTGAAACAATCCTGGAGCATATTTAACCACCAGCTCATTCCACCACAGTGTGCCAAAAAAACTACTGGGGTCATTCCTGCCTGCTGCCATCAGACAGCACAATGCCTCCTCCCAACATGCTATTTCCCCTGGGATCAATAAAGTTAATCTTCCAGATCTGTACTGGATATACTAATATTCAAGCCCTGCTGTGTGGTGAGTTTCTAAGATGTTGTTTTTCCAAGGCTGTATTTGTCACATTTCGTCATGTATTTTTTTGATCCTTTAACTTTCCCTCACATTCCCTTCATACTCTTTTGTCTATGTAATTTTGTGCAAACTTGTGTGGCATCACATGGTCTTTGTTGTTTTTTTAATCAAGTTAATATATTTTTTCTCTTATCTTTCCTGTTCTGAATTCCTGCATTGTAATCTATTCTAGACATTGCCATATTTACCTATAAACTTTTAGAAAGGATGTATGCTGCTACCATCCTGTATGGAGTGTAAGTGTAACATGGTGTAAAACCAATATGGACAGTCACACAGAGTCTTTGGCTTTTGTAGTACTATATTTTACAGAGCTCTAAAATTAGTATCTAAAATGAACTTAAAACAATACCTCAGAAAGACTGCATTAGGGCTTGACCTATGAGTAGTTTTGGACAAAAGGATTTGCAGAATGAATATATGTAAATATAAATCAAGATGGGTGTGTTTGCTTGTGTGTCCTCAATTTGATAATAGCCATTCTACATTTCTGTGTTCCTTTATCTCAGCCTGATTATGTGTATCTCTTGTCTGTTTGTGGATAGGACTCTCCCCTGAAAGCTGTGCAGATGTTGTGGGTTAACCTGATCATGGATACCTTTGCCTCCCTGGCGCTGGCCACAGAGCCGCCCACTGAGTCACTACTCCTCAGAAAACCATATGGCCGCAACAAACCGCTCATCTCCCGAACGATGATGAAGAACATTCTGGGCCATGCAGTCTACCAGCTCACAGTTATCTTTACCCTACTGTTTGCTGGTAAGCTGCAAGTGAAATTGTTCTTTACAAGTCAAGCTTTACAATCAATCCTGCCTATAAGGTCCATTAGCTGTTGGGTGCACTCTTACTGAGATGCACAGGGCTTTGATGCCATATTAATTCACACACTTCCCATTAATGATTTTTCCATTTTAATCTATGCGATTCGTTGAGGGATTTAGTCTGCTTTAATCGTACCCGCTGTGTTTCAAAGCCCCATCCCAATGATCAGTGCATGGGTATTTGCTGAAGGTGTGGTGCCTGGTCCTTGGCCACCTTTCCCGCAGGTGAGCGGTTGTTCAACATTGACAGCGGCAGGAGTGCCCCGCTGCTTGCCCCCCCCTCCGAGCACTACACCATAGTATTCAACACCTTTGTCATGATGCAGCTGTTCAATGAGATCAATGCTCGCAAGATTCATGGTGAACACAACGTGTTTGCTGGCATCTTCAGCAATGCCATCTTCTGCTCCATCGTGCTGGGCACATTCATCATCCAGGTAAGGACATGGGCATGCCATTTGTGATAGCTGTTATGCTTAGCTCTGGTGTGGCAGTGGGTGACACTGTCACTTTACACCACCAGGGCTAAAGATTTTAAATCTTGACTCTATCCAAGTGAAGTTTGCGCATTCTTCTCATGTTGAACATGTATTAGTCTAGGTCCTCATGCAGGTATGCTAACTGGCGTATGTAAATTGTCACACATGGACTAGCATTTAGCTTGGAGTATACCCCTGTCTTGTGTAGTATGGTGTCTGGGATATGCTCTAAGCACTCCTAATCCTGCATAGGTTCAGGGAATAGAAAATGGATTGATGTATATATGGATGGAAACATGGTATTTAATCAGGCCTTACTGACTGAAATAAGGATTAAGGTATTCCCCACAAGTGGACACTAACTTTGCAGTTTTCCCGCCACAGATTGTGATCGTTCAGTTTGGAGGGAAGCCATTCAGCTGTGTAAGTCTCAGCTTTGACCAATGGCTGTGGTGCATCTTCCTGGGGTTGGGATGTCTGCTCTGGGGTCAGGTGAGTCCTTGGTACATGGCCTCTTGAGAGTATCATACCTTGTCTACTGCACCGTATAGGAGTTTTGTCTTCTGCTGTGGGCGACTTTCACGAAAGACTAGGAGCAGTCTTACCTATTGTACCTAAGTACAATAAATGAATTTTTGTTCTAATGCAAGCAGCAAAGTATGAATTTTATGATATTTAAAAATCAGTCAGATTCTGACTATTGTTTGTTTTAATGTCGATGCATCCATCCATCCATTTTCTGCTGCTTATCTGGGGTTGGGTCATGGGGCCAGCAGTCTCGGCAGGGATGTCCAGACCTCCCTCTCACCAGCAATCTCCTCCAGCTCCACTGGGGGAGTACCAAGGCATTCCCAGCTGTGCTGAGAGAGATAATCTCCCCAGCATATCCTGGGTCTGTGCCAGGGCCTCCTCCTGGCTGGTCATGGCCGAAACACCTCCCCAGGGAGCCATCCAAGAAGCATCCTACTGTAGATAGATGCCCAAACCACCTGAACTGGCTTCTTTTGATGTGGAGGAGCATCAACTCTACTTTGAACTTCACCCGAATGTCTGAGCTCCTCATCGTCTCTAAGGCTGAGTCCAGCCACCTTGTGGAGGAAACTCATTTCAGCTGCTTGTATCTTCTTCTTTCAGTCACCCAGAGCTCAAGATCATAGGTGAGGGTAGGAATGTAGATTGACTGATAAATTGAAAGCTTTGCCTTCCGGCTCAACTCACTCTTCACCATGACAGAACAGTACAGCATCCACATTACTGTCGATGCTGTAATGATCCATCTGTCGATGTCACATTCCCTTCTTCCCTCACTTGTGAACAAGACTTAAACTTATCCGCTTGTGACAGCAACTCATCCCCCACCAGAAGAAGGTAATGGACCCTGTTCTGGATGAGAACCATGACCTCAGATTTAGAGGTGCTGATCCACATCCCGACCACCACATGCTTAGCTGCAAACTGTGCCAGTGCATTCTGCAGGTCACAGTCCGATTACTCCAACAGGACTATATCATCTGCAAAAAGCAAAGGCCTGAGGCCCTCGACCTGGACCCCCTCCATCCCTTGGCTATGGTCAGGAATTCTGCCCATAAAATTTACGAACAGAATCAATGACTAAGGGCAGCTCTGATGAAGTCCAGCATCCACTGTGAAAGAGACTAACTTACTGCTGGTAAGTCAAACCAAATTTTCCATCCGTTTGTACAGGGACCGAATGGACCACAACATTGGACCCAATACTCCATAATCCTGGAGCAACCCCCTCAGCAGCCCCTGAGGGACACAGTCGTATGCCTTTTCCAAGTCTACCAAAACACATGTAAACTATTTGGACAGACTCCCTTGAACCCTTCAATATCCTTGTGAAGGCGAAGTGATGATCCAGGGTCGCAACCAGGATGGAATATGCAGTGTTCCTCCAGGGTCTGAGGTTTGACCAATGGACCTCCTCTTCAGTACCCCAAGATAGACTCAGCAATGGAATCCCCAAAAATGGTCCATTTAGGATCAAGGTCCCCTGACTCCCTCAGGAAATTTTGCCAGAGGTGTGAATTGAAGATCTCACAGACAGGGCTCTCTGCCAGATGCTCCCAGCACACCCTCACTATGTGTTTGGGTCTACCAGGTCTATCCGGCATCATCTCCCACCATCAGATCCAACTCACTACCAGGTGACAGCTCAGCTCCTCTCTTCACCCGAGTGTCCAAAACAGGCAGACACATCTGACAATATGATTATAAAATCTGCTGCCTAGGGTGCTCTGATGCCAGATGCACTTATGAACACCCTTATGTTCGAACATGATGCTCATTCTGGACAAACTTTGATTAGCACAGAAGTCCAATAACTGATCTCTGCTCGGATTACAATCAGGCAGGCCATTCCTTCCAATCATACCCTTCCAGGTTTCACTGGCATTACCTGTCACGATCAGCTGGGTGAGC
This sequence comes from Stomatorhinus ivindoensis, assembly GCA_019775895.2. Classification (NCBI taxonomy): domain Eukaryota; kingdom Metazoa; phylum Chordata; class Actinopteri; order Osteoglossiformes; family Mormyridae; genus Stomatorhinus; species Stomatorhinus ivindoensis. The sequence continues at coordinate 28,993,433 of JABFEB020000060.1, read as the reverse complement.
ATGCCTGGATGCAGGTGGCGTCGGGCAGGGAAGACGACGAGGCAGGAATATCCAGCGAAACGGAGTTTAATGGGCACAACGACAGGGTAAACGCCACGAAACATCACAATGACAGATCTCGGGATACGAACTCAGACGCGGACTAAAGACAAAAGACTAACAGGGAACTAACAGGAAACAACGGATCACAATCAAACTGAAGCACAACAGGTGATTTCCATCGGGATTTGCACACGAGGAGCAAGGGGGGCGTGGCACACATGGGGCTTGTACGGGCAGGGTATGACATTACCCATCTGAGTATTAAAATCCCCCAGCAAAATAATTGAGTGCCCAGAAAGAGCGCCTTCCAGCGTCCCCACCAAGAAGGTCAGATACTCCAAACTGGTGTTTGGCATGTTCAAACGGACAATAGTCAGAGCCCGTTCCCCGACTTGAAGTGAAAGGGAGGTGACCCTCTTACTACCAGGGTGAACACTAATGCACTGGCATTGAACTGGGGGGCTATAAGTAGACAGACCTCTGCCTGGCACCTATCTCCGTGGGCAACTCCAGAGTGGAATAGAGTCCCTCTCCAGGAGTTTGGTTCCGGAATCCAAGCTATGCGTTGAGGTGAGCCTGACTATATATAGTCAGTATCTCTCTACCTCCAGCTTGATGATTGGATGGTCGAGGCCCCTGCCTTCAACTGCCACCCAATCTACATTGTACCTGAGCCCCACGGCAACCTCTGCTGGTGGTGGGCCCATAGGAAAGCGAACCAATGTTATTTCTTCGGGCTATGCCCAGCCAGGTCAGGTGCTTTCCATCGAGCTCCTGCCCCATGCCTGGGTCCAGGGTAAGGTCACCCCAATCCGAGCGTGGTAACATGGTCCTTTATCATAATCGTCATGGGAGTCTCTTTGAATCGCACTTAGTCTGACCACTCACTTAATTCCAGTTTGCCTTGCACCTAGAATCATAGAGCCACACAAACCCCTCTACCAGAATAAGGTGGCATTTCATTGGAGGGGACCCATCATGGGGCTCGTGTTTCTAATGTGAAATGTATGCTTTTTGTAGACAAATGAATAATTAATTATTTGTTATAAAACTTTGTTATAAAAAAATATTAAATTTTGCAGAATTTTTATTGAATTAAGCAAGGGTCCCAAGACCTTCTGTGAGCACTGTAGATTTCTTTTGCATTGTATTGATTTAGGAAAATGTGACGAGTAGGTTTAACCAAATTAGCTATTTTTAGTGTTTAATAATGTAAGACTGATTTATATGAGGAGGCACTTTGTGTTTTTATCATGCAAAGACTGTTTTAGCAGAAAAGGGCTATATTTCCCAAAAGTGTTACCTAGGCTTGCCGAGGTTCTGACCGGAGCACTCATTCCTTTCATTTGTCATTCCTAAAAGTATAGAAGCTTGATATGTCATTAGTTTTTCGTAGACAGTCTGGCATAGTCTATTGTGTGTTTCTGCTGTTTCAGTATGTTGGCACTTGTTCTTTGTCCTACTCTGGCAGATTGTCTCCTCCATTCCTACAAGTTGGCTTATGTTTCTGAAGCCAACAGGCAATGGCGCTGAGATGCAAGACGATGATGACATGGATGATCTGGATGAGATCGACTACATAGAAAGGGAGCTACAACGCGGTCAGGTCATCTGGTTCAGAGGCCTTAACCGGATCCAGTCTCAGGTAAAGTGTCACCTAGCTGCCATCTGCAGGAAAGCTCTTTGGAACATATTTTTTACAATACTCATTAATGAATTAAGTTTTTCAATCCCAGCAAAAAATTGTAAGCTGAATTGCCCTTGCATTTGGCTGCTTGAATTATTATTGATGTTTGTCTGAAACAGGGGAATTTCTAGCTATTGAAAAGATCAGGGGCTAGGTCAAGTGGCTTGACTTTTTTATTTTTGAAGGAAGACTGGCATTAGGCCTAAATTAATCGGGGCTAGGCTTACAATACTTTAATCCAAAATATGTAAACTGGAAAATAGATTTTCTAGTGATCTGACATTCTTGTGGACACACTGATGTAACTGTCTGCTCTATAGACACACACTTTCTGGGCTTTCCTGTTTTTGAGGTCTGATTCCTTGCAGATGGACATTATCAATGCTTTCCAGAGTGGAACGTCCTTTCAGGGGTCTCTACGGCGCCAGCTGTCCAGCACCATCTGTCCAGTGCCAGCTAAACCAAATAGCGTAACTGATTTTGTAGCTCTGCACATATAGTATGGCCCTTTGCTACTGAGGGTATTTGCGGGCTTGAGTGGCTGCATGAAGTTGCTGTTTTCTCTGAAACTCAGCCTGAAACTTTTGGTTGTAAGCACAAGCTTTTTGTGTGAAAATTATGCACGGCTTTTCTTATTTGTGAACTCTGTGTTTCATTTATATGCAACCATTCTAATGCTGGCCCATGACTTAACTAAAGAGTGGTGTTATTATTACCTAAAATATCACTATAATATAGTCTCACTATAAACCTTGTAAAGCATGTTTCAGTGGAGCTAATTTAAGCATAAACAGGAAGGAAAGATGTCGCCAGTGTGTTATTAGTGTACTACACATAAATTACATTCCTTCAGTGCTGTAGTGTTTCCCCAGTGGAAAAACTAAGTAGAGTTTTTATATCACTGTGTCTGTATTCCAAAATTGTGGCTTGCTGGATTATTATTTTTAAGTTCATACTGGCCGCATGACACAAGCTGTGTTCAGCCCACTGGCTTTGAATATCTGACTTTGGCTTTTGATTATCGATTTTTACATGACAGTAAATAATTAACAAACATTGGAAATGTTTAAAATTGAGTTTTCTCTAAACTTAATGTAGTTTAAATTATATATTAAAGTACTATATTATATGCAGACATGCAGGGGCCAGTGGGCAAAATTAATTATTATAATCTCAGATTTTCATAAATGTAAAAAGCTGAAATGAACACACTTACTAGAAGGTTAACCTTCTTTTATCATCTGAATAGTTTTTACTATGAAAAAATGTAGAGAACATACTGCGTACATACTTCAGTTGAAACTGGTTTTAATAATTATTTCAGAAAGAGCTGATATAATAAAATGCTGTTTTATTATTGTGCTTTTTCATTTTCGGTTTCATTTTGTCAGACAATTAACATTTTTAAGACAAAATAAAGCTACCATGGTATTTTGGTCACTGCTTGACTCTTTTAAATATATTATTTTACTCTCTGTATGTTTAGAATGTTTGGGATGGACAATGTTTTCCCTTAATTATGATGCTCATTGATGGATATGTTAGTCAGGAAATTATTGTCAGAAAGAAAAATCTAAACCCCAGGAAAAAAACAAAAGATACAATACTGAGGAATTTAGTGATTGATTCTACTTTTATAAGATACTGTCATATATGGCACAGTGGGTCAGTGTACCTATTTTTATAGTCATTTGGATCACCAACAACTGAACAAAGCATAGCAGTACGTCCTGTGGCAACATTGTCCAGTCAACATAAATGCATAACTGAAATCAGACATTATACTAACATTTCACTAATTTGAACATTTGGTTTATCTGTGTTGTACATCACAAAACGATACACCATAAATTTCACCCATTCAATAATCCAATAGAACAACAAAGATTGGCAAGCAGTTGTCAAATTTAGTGGATTTAATTGGTTGTTTTAATATCAAGCCAGCTTGCACTGTAATACAAAATATATGTGTTTAATAATCTAATATGTTTTATTTTCTTTAAAATAAATGTTCTTTTTTTTTTTTTACATATTTCAGCAAAACAATACACTTTCAGGAAAGGAGTATTGCCCTGGTACAGTTTTATTCCCCAAGATATAAACAACATCAATGTACCTTCAATGATGCAAAAATGTTCCTCAGAGTCCATTTCTGTACTTTAAAAGGTACATTTAACCTAAAGCACATTGGGCAGACCCTTGAGGATATAGACCCAGTGATAGGTAATTGTTCCCTTAAGGTACAACTTAATACTTTTTTCTGATAATTGCGCACAATTCTCAGAACTCAGCTTATTGTTTTAACTGCAATATGAAGCACTAATGCATTCATACAAATTAAATCCATGTATAGTTATTTCAATGATCATTTTCTGTAACCTGTACAGTTTTTCTAATATTACCTATTTATTGACCAGGCCCTAAATCATGGAATACTTTTTTTTTCTTAACAGCTCTTATTCAGAATTGATTATAATTTTTTTTTAAATCCATGCAGAATTCCAGTCTAACATGCTGTTTTATCAGACAATTTTATAAGCATAAAACCACTCGACATGGACAGAACATGTCAACAGTGGGGGCAGAATTTGCATCCATAACTTTGGAGGCAACAGCACTGTCCTGACTTGAAAAATATCTGGCAGAATTTTCCAGTTTATCCTATATTCCTCTGTCCATGATTTAGCATTTTCTTCTTTTTTCCACCATCAACCGTCCACTTCAGGTTCCCGATTGTAATGCAAGAAAAATCATTGTACTTGTCTGGCATCATATTAGGAAAATGGCTTTAAGCTGGTAGCTTTCAAGCTCCTTTAGTCTTTGTGCAGACAGCATGTTTCTGGGCAGTTTGATGTCTAGACTCACAGCAGTGGCCTTCATTTTAGCATTAGCATGCAGTGAAGGCAGACTTTAATCTTTCATTTCTGCCCCCTTCCACAGCTACGAGTGGTCAATGCCTTCCGGGACTCACTCACCCCCTATGAAGGTCTGGAAAAACCCCAGTCTCTCACCTCCATCCACAACTTCATGACCCCCACAGAGTTTTGGATGGAGGACTCCCAGCCCCACGTCCCCTTGATTGATGACACGGATGCAAAGGATCAACTCCCCACCAAACACAACTCCATAGCCTGTGCCCTCCCCTCACTTAACAAAAATAATAATGCTGTGGATAATGGTGTCCATCTGTTTCTGGAGAGCAACAAGTCAAGGCGCTCAGCCACAGAAACTCCCATGCATAGCCTGAAGACCACTCTGTGATTGGTTCCCCAAACCCTGGGTGTCTGAGCTGTGAGAACTTGAACATGGATAAAAAGAAAAGATGCCGTAAGTAAAAAAAAAAGGAATGATCCATCTTGCTCCTGGACTGTGTTCTGTGAAGCTATTCATCTGGACGACTGTATTTGGACTTGTAGTTCTTCTATAATGGCTGATACAGTAATACATAATTCAAGATAGCAGTTGTTTACAAGGTTTATAGGTTATATGCTTAAATTTATAGCTAAGAGGTTCAAGGAGAGGAAGATGCTGAACAAAATAAAGGGGAAGCATAGCTCGTATTTTGTATTGCTGTTTTATAAAGGGCTTGTAAAAGCAGAATTGTATTGCCCTTTTTTCTAGTTACATATACTGTTAAATGTATCCAAGTATCAAAAGGCTGATGGTACTAATAAACAAGGGCCACAGACACAACTACAGTGGCATTGCTCTGCTTTGACAACAGCTCGGAGCTTGCTTTGAGCATTAAGAATGCTTCTCATACTTTGATTCCGTGGAGATGAATAAGTGGAGGTAATGGCCAGTGATAGTAGGGTTCTCATAAACTGAGTAATGCACACAAAGTATAGGATGGAACCCCCATCACAAAGGTTTAACTGGTTGGAGGCACTGCCCTGGTTATCAGATAGGAAATGGTTCACTGTCCATCTTCCAGTATTTACTGAGCATGTCTAAGGGCTGTACTGAAAATTAAAAGAAGACATCATCAGATTTGGTGTCATTATGCAGCAAGACTGCATTTGTGTGTTTTATAAAATGTCTTCCAGTGAACTATGACTTAGTGATATTTCAACAGATATGGGGACAGCCATTTCTGGATTAAAAGCTAAGATACAATCCTTAAAATACTTAAAAATTCCTATTCCTAATTTTCTACACACAAAAGTTCAAGAATAATGAAAGCTTTTTTTCCCTTTTAAATCACCATGGTCAGTGTAGAGGAATTCAATACAAAACTTCGAAGAATTGCTTTTCTTTTTACTAGTGGAAATGAATTTGGACAGTATTGTCTTTTTTAAATAACAACAATAATAATAATAATACTAGCAGGTACTTTATTCATCCACTCTGGGGAATTCAGAACCATCTAAGGAGCATCATCAAAACACTTTCTTCTGCAAAAAGGAAAAGAAAAACTACAAATGCACAGACATAGTGCTGCATATTGATACAAAATCAGCAGCTGTCTTCCTGTCTTTTTTCCATGCGGAGTAAACACTGGAAACTAGACAGTTGACACCATGAGGATTGTTTTTATTCTTGTAACATTTCAACTCCTTACTTATTATTCAACTTGTATTTTATTTTTGTTTTAAAAAATCCAACTGTCAAGTTTTTTCCCCTTTCAGTGGGAATGGATTTAGCATATGGATAAATCTTTGATTGAAACAATGGTTATTGCATTTCAGTTGTAAAAAAAGTGAAGCTTTTCTCGCATAAGCTACATAACAATAAAGGTAGTTTTTTAACCTAACTGTAGAAAAATGTTTTTGCACTAGTACCACAGCGTACACATACTGGCTTTTTTGATATCTATGCAAAGAGGACTTGCTCTTGTAGAACTATACTCACCTTTGTAATGAAATAATGTAATTGGTGCATTACAACAGTGGTTCTCGATACAGCCTATAAAAATGGACTGTATTGAAGGCACAGCAAAAACATTTTCAATCACCTACCTGTATTTTCTCCTACAATCATTAAAAATTTTAAAAAGCCCAACACATCTATGCTGTCCCATTATTCAGAATAAATTACTGCAAATAACCCCTTGGCAGGAGGTAAATGACAGTTATTCATATTTTTTTAGTCTAAAGTACAATGGTAGATGTATGTCCTAGTTTGAAAGATTAGCTGTTAACATTTTCATTAATATGTTCAATCTATTTTATTTACACAGACTACAGAGCATGCTCAAATAACTTCAGGATAAATACTAAAGTGTAGTTTGTTCATCCATCTTTCATCCATCCATTTATCCTGGTGAGGTTCACAGGAGCCTAGAGCCTGACTCCAGGCAGCAAAGGGGAGAAGAACACTGTGGCCAAAATGCTATCCATCGCAGTGCACATACACAGTCATGTTATATGGGCACTTTAGACACAACAGTTAGCTTAACTGCACATCTTTGGTCTCATTTTGAAAACCAGAGTACTGGGTGAGAGATGGTTTGGACACAGGAACACATACAGAGAAAAGGCATGATTCAAGACCCAACAACAGTGCATGTCGGTGTTAACATTAACCAAATCCATCTGCAAATCCTAGTATTACATTAGCCTCTTTTTCCTGTAGCACTGGTGGTAAAAGGTGCTGTATACTTGTCTTGTATTCCCAGGACCGGGAATACGTATGGTATTAGGACCAATCCATCACTGTCACAGACACTTTCTTGTTAGTGCAATAACTCGATGGTTTGATGGCTCTTTAGCAAATGTTGAAGACACATCTGGAACTGGTAAAAATTTTGAGAGATCACACCAAAACTGCAGCAGCACCACACAGATTTTGACATTTTATGACACTAACAAATGATCTTTGACTGATCTTTTTCAAATCTTAGCAGACATGTTATATGGACTTGATCAAATTTTGAGAGAAACGGCCACAAAACTGAAGCAATGCACTTAGTAGCAGCAAAAGGGAAGGATGACTACAAACAACACTTAACATGGTGAAAGGGATGTTAAAAGTATTTTATGGAACTTATTACCAACTTTAAAAATAAATTATATGGATGATGCCCTATACCTGATTTTACTTTGAGGCAAATCAAAATTGATGCAGCAGCACAATATGTCAGTAGAAGGAGGAACTGAAGCAGTGTCACTTCGTGGTGGCACAAAATGGCCAGCCATGTACATGAAGAAGGTGAACCTGATTACACAGTAACAAGAAATGTAGCTGTTGGTAGTATAGGATGCCTACAAAATTTATCCAAATATACCCACTTCCTCTTTCTTTTCAAAGGTCTGTCATAACAGTTTCTCTCCAGTGAGACTTTGGAAGAGAGACTTTATTAGACATGAGAAAGTACATTCTATACAGTACATTCATTACATAAACTACTCCTCTTCTGTTTACTGGTTTATTTACATTTTCACATCTGGCAATTATGTATTTATTCACCGAAGCTGAAATGGATGATTAAGCCCATTGTAAATTACTTGCAATTCGTTCACACTGCATGAAGCCAGAGCTGACCCAGGCCATATCATGGATGTGTGTGTTCCTGCTTCTTAGAGGAGCAATGTACTATTCATTTAACCCTGTTGGTGGTACTGACAAACAACATTACCTCAAACAGGTAAAATCCACTGACTGATGTTTCAGGATGGCTAACCAGGCACAAAGAATCACCTCTTCGCACAGTTTAACTATGGAAGTACGGTAAAACCTTGGATTGTGAGTAACAGTCTGAGTGTTTTGCAAGACGAGCACAAATTTGTAATAAACTTTAACTTGATCAATTTTAACCTGGATCATGTCCTCCCTTAGACTCCTTTGCTTGAGTCTAAACAGATTCAGCTCAGCTAACCTCTCCTCATAAGACATTCCTCTAAGACCAGGAATCATTCTTGTACCTTTTCCAAGGCAGCAATGTCCTTCTAAAGGTATGGTGACCAAACTGGGACAATATTCTAGGTGGGGTCTTACCAAGGAATTGTATAATCATAGCATCACTTCCCTTGCACCATTGCTTACTATGTACTTTCATAATGTTTTTGCTAAATAAAGTGCTCCAAACTGCATTTTACAATGTCTATACTTTGATGTCAGATTACAAACTTAACATATATATTATAAAGGTCAGATTTATTAAAATTAAGATGAGTGTAATGCCAAAACAAATATATAAGAAACTTTGTTTGCCATGAATTTAGTGTATGATATTGAAAAGAATGTGTGATCATGCCCCAGTCAGTGTGTTCCCTACCCAAAGTTCCCAGAGGTTTAACAAATGAAATATAGGTAAAGGACAAGAAAAAAAGCTAGCTGCAAGGAAATCCCACTAACTGAGAAATGTCTAGGAATGGGCATAAAATAGAAGAAAATACACATAGGTCCCCATGATGCACCATTTTAATTAAACAATAAGAAAAAAGCAAATTTGTTAGGAAACTGGATACATGGAAGCTATTTGTCCACTAAGCTGCACAGCCTTTACTGATTTAACATGTAGGCCAAAGGGAGGAAACAGATTACACATACTTTAAAATTTCCTTACACAAGCCTGCAGGCCGCAGGCTTCTGGCTAGCCGAGTAGGCTAGCCCACTGATGCCAGAATGACATCGACTGCCGTCTCCTCCCCACTCCGCACAGTCACCTGCATGGTGACCCCATCTGCTAGAGCCAGGCGTGAGCGCACCAACACGTCTTGACCCCCTCGAAACACACCTGCGGTGACACAATGACATCACGGTTCAGTCAGAGACTCCTGCACTAAGGATACAGCAGGTTCAAGTGCAATGCCAGCATCATAATGACATGTTATAATGATCTACTGTAGAAATGGCATCTACATTCTAAAGGATGGGGGGGGGGGATAGTGATCTACAAACTTTAAAAAAAAATTTATCAAAAAAACACCACACATGAGGAAACGTGTACACAAGCTCAGGACTCAAACCAGACATGAATTGAACATTAACATGGGCTAACATGAAAGTGTCCATTCAAAGCGTTTCCTATTGCTCTTACCCTTTTCAAGGTCAAGGCATGACACAAATGACCATATTGCATGATGCCCAAAGAAAAAGCCTAAGTGCCTCACCTGCAAGGAACAGGATGTGGGAATTCTTATTGTCGGGGACCTTGTCAGACCGCTCACAAGGCTGCATGCCAAGGAAGCTGACAATGTTGTTGACAGCCTCTGCGGGTTTGCAAAGCAGAAATCAGAGACCTCTACAGGTTAAGCAACTGAATGAGTGTATAGCCAATCTGGTGCTATTACTATTCCCATCAGACAGTTTTTTTAAATGAACGCACAGAATTACCTTCAAGTGTTCTGACAGAAGCAAGTGCGAAAGTCTCCTCCTTCTCAAATTCATCGCCCACCTCCTCCCACGCTGCAGCAAAATTGGGCTTGAGCACTTTCTGTATGTGGTCTGCTACTGTTACCTCCAGATCTTCCAGCTGCCAACCAGGGGGAGGGAGGGTCAGTATAAAGGAACCTCTATCATATAAGATATTGACATAGGTAAATATTACAGTATTTACGTTTATGCGTATTTACATTTGCAAGCTTGTGCACTATGGAAAGTGCACACTACTACATTATGACTGTGATACTGTGAAATTAATAGACTTCCTCCATGCTGGAAACCACAAATCTGAAAGTATGAATGTGCAGAATCCAATCCACTGCCTTTGCTAAATATTACAGAAGCCGAGTGTTACGTAAAGAAGCCAAGATATAGATAGATAACCAGGGAATAGCACTGGGCATAAATGACATATTCATGAACATCGTGGACAAAACAAACATCATACCACATATTCGTCATCATAGCCGTCGTCATCTGGCTCGCCTGTGTTGGGATCACAGTCCCGCACCAAGTATTTCATAGTACAACTAAAGGTGCAGGAAACTGAAAAACAGAGCAGACAGTCAACAGCAGATAACCTGGAACAGGAGACAAGTCAAGACCTGGAGCTTTATGTGGGACCTACCTGCTGTGGGGTCATCCTCTGGCAACCGGACAAGGCTGTAGCAGGAGCCTGGCTGACTGTAAGGCAGGCTGGCTGCCGGGACATACTGTACAACTTCATACGCCTCGGACGGCTCCATCTGTACCACCACCTTCTGCAGGAGCTGGTCGTTTAACGTGTTTGTGCAGTCGAACTAAAAGACAGTCAGTAAAAATATGTGAAAAGCTTGAGCCCTGGAAGACGGATTACGCCAACACAGCTAAGTACAGCTGAAAGCCAAGTTAAGACATTGTCAACAGTATCCTGTCAACTCAATATTCATTTCTTCTTTGCATCTTAAACTTTGAAACTCACAACTTCTTGCACCGTCTTAGTACAAGCCACCTGATTAATGTATTAGATATGGAAGCATAAAGAATATAAAGAGTGCAAGAGGCTTACCTGGAAGACCATGTGACTGGCAAAGGTATGTTTTATGCATCGTACCACGTACTCTGTCTCTGCCTCTGTGAGCTGCACAGGCTCTGAGGACTTGAAGAGAGGGCCAAGGCCCTGAAACTCTGGAATAGCAGCCAGCTGTTCTGCAAAGGACAGTAGGAAACATTGTGAGAACAAGGACAGTCGATAACCCTGCATGCTATGTTGGAATATGCAACTGGATGGAGTGTTCTCTGCTGCTAGCCCCAAAATTAAAGGGAGGTCAGGATGCTAGGCCTGCAGCGACGCGTCGATGACGTCGACGACTCGGTTCTAAAAAAACGTCGATGTCAAATCTAGTAGTCGACTCATCACGCCCACTCACCAGACACATGTGGGCGACCAAAACAAAGCAGCATGGATAACGAAACTCCGTCCACTTCTCAGGCTCAGCAGCCTGCACTCCCA
>JABFEB020000060.1:28965027-28981787 GCA_019775895.2 Stomatorhinus ivindoensis | reverse complement strand
TTCTTATGTTCTTATGTTCATTAACTATAGGCTTTGAAAATGGCCTATTATGGCACTAGATACTGACCTTCTAGGACATGAAAGAACATCTGAACAAACTGGGTGATTAATTATAGCACAACTGGTGAATTAGTTGCATGCCTGTTTGAATTAGCTGCATGTACGTTCTTCTCTTAAGCTGTTACTGTTCATGTATGGATCATGACCTTAGCCAAGAACAAGTACAAGGGAAAAGTCCCACTGATCCCTGGAACACACTTACTTACTCATAGTAACACTGAATGTATTCAACACTGATCTGTTGAAAATATTCCAGAATTCTTGGCACAAACAGTGTCACAATACCCAAGCAACACAGGAACTTCCTGAGATCGGCTGTTGCTTGGGGCCTAAATTAAGGTAAGTGAATGCCTTTCCAAAAGTGCCACTGAGGGCAGTCTGTGCATGATGAGGTCCCGGTACGCTTCTAGGATATGTCATGACATGAAAAAAACACATTATTTTATGCGATTCAAAATCTTGCCTTCAAGTCCCACATCAGGCAAAAATAAATATAACTATAGTTCGATGACTAAGAAAGCCTCTTGATACGCAGCCCCAAAACTGTGAAACCAGCTCAAGGACACAGTCTTTAAATCATAACTAAAGTCATTACTTTAGCTTAGTGGTGCACACTCCCACCTTGTGACAGAAAGTCATAGCTAACAGGTCTTGTATCTCTGGAGATCACACTCGACCAGGATCAGAACAACAGAACCTACTTCCCTGTTGAAATTTAGACATTTGAACTTTTATGGTTAGCATGCTCATGAAGGGTGGGCATCAGATGACACTGGTGTTATTACACTTCCACTAAGAGGTTTCTGATACACTCCTCCAATGTCTGGTGGTTTTTAAATGTTGGCAGTGTACTGTGTGTTCACAAATGTAAATGTAGAGCATTTCAAAGTATCTATTTTGGAAGGAAGCTTTATAAAAAAGCCAAGTCGAGGTGATCATACCTTGGTAGATATCCTGGCGGGAAGGAGCCAGCTTCTCAGGCAGCTTGCTGGAGGCCACAGGAGCCAACTCTAAAAGAGGAGAACATATCCTCATGCCAAGTCAGACTAGGTACAGCAAGGCCATGTGTAATACACATAAAAATCTGAAAACTTCACCATGCTAGTTATGAGTAAAAAACTTAACAAAACAGTAAAACATTTAAGTAAAGGTAAATGAGTAGGCTGACTATACCGGTCTTCTGTTCTGTGACCGGCGTGGTAGCCAGGGGAACAGTTTTCATGTCAAATGGCTTTTCGGATGGTTCCAGGGTATATTGGTGAAGGGACTTCTCAAGACCAGGTACAGACACTGAGAGACCTAAGGCCATAAAATAGCCCACCATCACACAGATATTGTGACCCAAGGTGATAAAATAACCCACAATTATCAGGAAAAAGAAACAAAAAACCACACTCAAATTGTCATAAAGAGTAGCATCTACAGCAAGGATTCTCAACCTTTCCAACAAGGCCCAGTTGCTGCCCTCACAACTAAACATTTTAAATGTAAAGGTTAATTTACTGTCCCTATTGTAAGTGTTCTGATTGTAATTTGCAACAGATAGCAGCACAATGAGAATTATCTATTGTTTGTATTTGTTGTAAAGAGTTTAGAAATGTAGTTATTGACCGAAATGATGCTCATCTGTACTTATACTTTTGAAACTTTAATATTAAATAAATTAAAAAGCACTTTTGGTTTAATAAGTCATTCATTTATATGTACATTGTAGTAATAATTAACTTAAGGTATGTAAGACAAAGTAGGGGTGGGTGATAGGATCTAAAATGATCACAGTATTTTTCCCTTTTTGGACAGTGACGGTAATATATCGCGGTATTACTTTTTTGCAAGTTTTGGGAGGAATAGTGTCATGATCCGCCCGTGCAAGGATCCTGTGTGCCACACCCCCCTCCTGATTGCAACCATCTGTTGTCTATCTTGCCTGTCCCGAGTATTTAGTCCGTGTCTGAGTCAGTCTTCCTCAGATCTGTCATTGTAATGTTACGTAGTGTTGCTTGTGATGGTGCTTGTTCCAGTGTCTGTCCTCATTATACCCGGCTTCCCTTCCCGATACCTGCCTCTCATGCCTACTTTTCCACCCGACCACCCCTGCAACGTGACAAATAGCATGTTCTTTCCTTGTAAATAAAAAAAAATCTTAATATATGAACTGGGTTGTTAACTTTGGTCAGTTGAATAGAAAATTCAGACAAAACACCGATAAACTGGTTACATATGCAGTGGTACCTCAGACTGAATCCTAAAAAGTCCCACATACAGCACCACATGCACATTCAAACACATACAATAGCCAATAGAGGAACAGGGCGGGTACATATACAGTGGTACCTCAGAACTCGAACTTAATCTGTTCAGAACTCCGGATCGAATCTTAAAAAGTTCAAGTTCTGATCGAATTTTCCCCATAAGAAATAATGGAAAACCAATTAATTGGTTCCCGGCCTAAAAAAATTAAACGTTTTTTTTTTTTGGCATTTGCATACAAAATGAACCGGATTAAACAAGAAGAGCATATACTGTACTAAACACTAAGCACATTTATCAAAACAGTAATTTGTAAAGCAAGAAAATAAATGTATCCAAACAATGTGTCCTGCCTTGATCATCCACTCCTTCTGTGTGCCACGCCCCCTCATTAAGACTGTGTGGAATCCCCGTATGATCAGCTGTTTCTGGTTGTTGTCCTCTGTATTTCATTCGCGTTTCGAGAACTGAGGTACCACTGTACTATATAAGGAGAATTATTCAGACTATCACTGAAGCTTTGAAGAAAAAAAAATGCTTTTTATAACTGACACCAATGTACCGTCCACCCTACTACAAAGTGTTTCTTGTAAGGAAAGAATTGCTGGTCATTGTTAAACATTACACACACTCAGATTTGGTTTGTTTGTAAACAAAAAAAAATCATGATATAATAATAATAATAATAATAATAATAATCAATCCTTTATTTATCCCCATGGGGAAATTCCTTTTTATGCCTCCCTCAACTTGCTCTTTGTAGAGCAAGCTGTCCACAAGGGGCAGCCACCCGTAGCGGCGCCCAGGGAGCTGGGGGTCAAGGGCCTTGCTCAAGGACCCACAGACATATATACCGTGGATCATGATTCTAAACAAAAATATAGTGATATGACATTCTGGCCACATCGCCCACCACTTATCTAGAGCAGTGTTTCCCAACCCAGTCCTTGGGGAACCCCGGACCCCTCCCAAGTTTTTGCTTCCTCTCAGCTCCCATACCGGTTCCTGATTGGCTGGTAGGGAGCAAAAAAGTGAACTGTCCAGGGTTACCCAAGGACTAGGTTGGGAAACACTAATCTATAGTATTTTTGATGGCCTTACCATTGAAGATATAGGCAGCATTTAGTGCTTTCTGCTTTTGCTGCAGGACATTCATGTAGAAGGTGGCCCTGTCACGCACCTCATCATCACTGTCCATCATACACCTGTGAAAAATCAATACTCTGAATATGCTAATTACAAAATGTACAGAAGTGAGTAAAGATTCCAAGTTCTTCTTTTCACTTTAGCAAAAACATTAACACAAATGTGACTAATAAGGAGGTAATATCCTGGATCGGTGTCAAGCACAAACCCATGTGTTCCCCAGACTGCTCTACCTCAGCATTTAAAGGGGCCTATTATGCTAATCTTCACTGTTTTTGAGTCCTCTGGAATATATTTACATGCTTCAATGTTCCAAAAATACATACAGCGCTACCCTCCCTCTGTCTGAAATGCTATGTTGGAGCTTTAAGCCCCATCTCCCATGAGCCCAGTATGATCTGATTGGTCAGCTTGCCCAAATGGTCAGCTTTCCGCCCATCTTGTTGACTGTAGGCAAATCATTGCAGGTAGGTGGCCAATAAGGATTTCATTATGAGGTGACCATGTCATGGAAGAAAAGGCTTTTGACAGGGAGGCATTTCAATCAGAATGGAGAAGAGTGGTTTTCTGTGGAAAGAGTTATTCCCTTTGGCTTTAAGACTGTTAGCATGCAGAAACAGCTATACAACAAAACCGGAAAAGCATAATAGGGCCCCTTTCAGTTCATTTCACTGAATGATTTCTATGCAAGTTCCTGTGGAACGGATTACAAGAGAGCTCCTGCAGAAATCAAATCTACCTCTGCATGAGCACCAACACGCTTGGAAGGAGGTCGTCATTCTGGGCTCCAAACTTTGCCAGAGCACTGACCGCAGCTGGGAGAGGAAATTGAATGATGTTAGCCACATTTCCCAAATATCTAGGCACAGAGAATAGCAACACAACACAATGACGAGATGACACGAACAGTCTGACCTGGGCTTTTTGGACACAAGGTGCCACACGAGGGGTAGCCCTACTCACCGGCACGTACGGCCTCACTCTCCAACACGACACGGTTGAAGATGAAGCGGATGTACTTGGAGGGTGAAGGTGTGCGGGGCCCCTCCCGGCCTAGAAGATGCAGGATCTTGGTGGCCAGCACAGTGTGTTCACAATCCTCAATGAACTCGCAGAGATGCGCCAGCCCAGTCTCTTTGCTCTCAGGGTTTTCCTCGATGATGCTGATGATGCAGTCCACGATGGCCCGTTTGTACTCGAACCCACCCTGTCATATACAAATTCTTAATACAAGGCTACTGCTCAAATCAAATGCATCCAGGTGTGCAGACAAACTCACATCGTCTCTCAGCATGTTGGATAGGAAGTTCATCATGACACTGTGCTTCCTGGGGTATTTTTGACAAAGTGCGCTGATAGCCTGCACCACAACCACCTGCAAAGTGAATGCAAAGCAAACACATTAGTGCCCACATACAGTTACTGAATTCCAAGACATGACAAAAATCCAAAAAGGAGCCTTAATGCTTTATCTGATTGAAGCAGAAAATGGCTCCTGGTAAATTATACTGAAAGATGCATTTTTGATTTTGATCCACTTTGAATACTTCAGAGGTGCTTTAGGGTCACATTCTTTTGAAATAAAAGAGGTAGCTGGGGGAGGTCAAGAAACAGAAGTCACCTTAAACTCGTCGGAGATCTCGGATACAAAGGAGGAGATCTGTTTCATGAGGCGGTCAACGCTGCTCTCACTGCCCGTCTTCAACAGCGTGGTAATAGCCAGTGTGGCAATGCTGCGGTTTGAATCGGTGATTAGGTTCTCCAGGTCCAGGTTACAAGCAGTCACTGCAGAAGGGTGCTTCATTGCCACCTGGTGAGATCCGCAAGGTATAATCCGGGTTCATACACTTTTCAATCAACAAATTTTGATGACTTTTTCATGATTTCTCCAGGACTTTAAGCTAAATTTTTTTGTTCAATCCATTCAAGAAAAGTGTTTAAGTTATGTGATCATTGTCACATGACACCATCACAAACATGTACCTTGTGTGGAGGAACCACCTGTTTTACATCCTTTAGATATGGATGTATCTTCCATTGCATATACTTTACGGATATGCTTTGTAGCTTTTCACTCTTATACAGACACACACTATCAACAACTTATATTTATTTAAGCATCTAATATTTAACCTTCATACATTCTAACATGTTGGAAATACTTCAGGATAACATTCTTTTATTTTGTGACACATTTATAATGCGTGTGTTGCACTTATGTCACAGCGGGGCACTTACAAATGGCACATATAAATAACCCTGTATGATAACGTAAAAAGAAGTTGCCACACTAGGACTAACCACTCAATTTTAGGTTTACATTGAAGAATCGATTCACAAAGAACAGCATCAAATCAAACATTAACCCAACTTCCTATCATGTAACTGACCTTGTTTAGGGTCCTGACCGCAGCATATCTCAGAGCTGCTTTGGGGGAGCTGCAGAAGAGCTGGAGAACTGGTGAGGAACATAAAGAGTTACACAACATAAAGGCATACGTGCATAAACACACGGAGGTGGTTCTCTAACTCACTCACCTGACACAGCCGGGGCCAGCTCACGAGCTGTGCAGTTGGGCATGTGCACAATTGCGGAGGCAGCCTCATAGACCACCATCTCATGCTTGTTCCTCAGACAGCTCTCAATAAAGTCGAACAGGGGGCTGTCATGGCTAATGACAGAGGAATTGTTCTGATGAGCTCAACTGAGGAGTGCGTGCATACGCATGCACAGACAGACACAGACTGACACCTACCCTCCCTCAGTTTCCTCCAGCAGCCGGCTGGCGATGCGGATGAGCATGCAATAGGCAAATGGAGACTTAAGGCCAGACTTGGTGAATTTATTAAGCATCTTGGAGACAGCCAGGCGGTCGTTCTTCCGCAGGTGGTACAGCAAGCCCAGGGCATGGTACTAAAGGTCAGAGGGATATTGCTAGAGGACTGAAGAGCATCACACAAATCCATTTTTTTCTTCTGTAGACTGTACTAAAGTTATGGGCACCAATAATAAAAGCAGTCTAGAAAACGGTATGAAGGGAAGTTCCGCCCACCTGAACCATGATGTTGTCACTGGAGGCAGCTTCCTGTGCTTCATTCACCCAGCGCTTGACCACATCATAACTCATCCTCACCATGTGCTGTACACACACAGAGGGTAGCTTAGAATACACACACACAAACAACCCACCTATGGTCAATGCAAGCAACTCCGACTCACCAATGAGGAGACCAGAGCTGAACTGGAGACACTAGGGACCTTGTCCACAATAGCTTGCTTCATGTACCTCTCTATAGCTTGCAGCATGGTGGTCTACATGAAGAAACCACACAATTAAATTAGAACCACTCAGGAACTGCATCTATGCAAACCATACATGTGGGCTGTGCGGCTCAGCAGGCTGGGCCTTCATGCCTGAAATAAGAAGGTCAAAGGTTTGAACCCAAGCCGCAGCAGAATAGTCACAGGTCCATGATTCCTGGAAGAAGGTCCTTAACCCCCAACTCCAAAGGTGCTGCACACTGGCTAATCCTACACTGCGACCCCCAAGTTTGCTCTCACCTGTATATGCATCTGTTTGTATCACTACTCTAGTATCACTATTCGATTCTATGTGCTCCAAAAACTCTTCCCAAAATAACTGAACTAAAGGGGAAAAAGATTTTCCTGTACATGTTCAAGATATTTAATACAAAAACCCACAACCTGCAGAACTGAAAAATCATATGCTTTTTGCAATTAAGCCCTAAGTAAGTAGAACAACATGATAAAAAACAGTTAATTTATTGATACAATGAAGTTTGACTAAGCAAGAGATATCCTAAGTCAATAGTGTAAACAGCATATGTATGGCAGCCATATTAGCAGAATAACAACAAGAAACTTCATAAGAGATGGGAACATCTCACATCTGTGATCCGGCAGAGAGCCCTGATGGCCGGACCTCTGTACACGTCCTCCTTTCCAGTCATGTCCTTGGTCAGGCTGATAAGGAACAGAAGGCGGTTATGGGAGCCTATCACAATTATTTATTAGTCAAAGAGGAAATACTTGACTTTTAGAAGATGACACCCAACACATAAGAAGAACTCTTGGTTTTCAACCTGGAACCTTCTGATCACAAGTTCAAACCCCACAAAAGCAATGGTGGAATCAGAAGAGACTAATCAGTACCTGCTAGTGACAATGATGACATCCTCAGAAATGTTGGCCATCTCCTTTATGGTCAGGTAGCACATGCGACGCAGTGTTTGCTGCAGCGACAGATACAGACAATAAATTTAAAAACCTTGACATGTAATGAAAAACTTACCCCAGAACAAAACAGCATATTCCAAGACAAAAAGCAGAAGTATCAGTTAGGGATGGGCCGATCCACGATTTCTTAGTTCCGATTCAATCCCGATTCTGCCAGTACTGATAGAGATTACAATTCAAGAGCTCTTTTAAATTTAATATAATAAATGTATAACATACATAACTAGTAAACAGCCAAAAAATTTTTAATTAGGCCGCTAGAAACATACTTAACGTACTGTTCCACCTTGTTTGTGCATCTTGTTTTAAGCATTTTTGAGATACATCTAAAATGGGAAAGCTGTTGTGCGATTGATCGTACAAATAGATTGAACATGAAAAAGGAGAAAATCTTTTTAGAAACTGCCAAAAACTAAGTATCAGATGTGGATCACTCATGTATGGCCACATAAATGCAATCAAAAGATATGCATCAAAGAAAATGACATGTTTAAACTTGTACAATCGATTCAAAGAAATGCTCAACACATTTTACCATCAGTATGAAGTCCTGAACCACTTGAAGTACTTTTCGAAAACTGCCATATCAATTTACTACAATAAAATGTGTACAGAACTGGAAGCAGCCATGAACAAAAGGAGAGTGCTTTCTGTTAAGTCCTCATTATTTTCACGTTTTTAACTGAATAACCGCAATTAGTTACTAAATCTCTATCATTATTATTAACACCAAAAAAGATACATGGCATTGGTTTAGTTGCTTGTTATCAGTTCTTGCTAATTGTAGTCTCACTTGCAGCTAGGAGTGACAAGAGCTAAAAGCCACCTTGTGGCCAAATAATGAAATTTTCTTAAGTGATGCTTTTTTTGTAAATGATAATGTTGTCTATCGTGAGATTATAAAAAGACATACCACTGAGCTTGACAACTGAGTATCATTCAACCCTAGTCCAGCATCTGCTGTGCTTAGAGGGTGAGGGAGGTAGAGAGGAAAAGGAATTTGCACCCTGAAACTTATGGTAAAATCAGACAAAATCACCCTCAGAGACAACTGAATTTTAATAAACAACTAACTTAATGATATGGAAAAAGTATTCTTCTCATTGAGCGGTTAAGCCGGTGAATATACCATTAACTTGTAAACTGTAACCAGCACATTCTCACATTGTATTAATGTAGAGGACTACAAAAAGCATTAACTAGTCAAAAAAAGAAGTTGTGGCTCACAATCGAGGTATTTACTTTTGATAAAGAGTTTGAGTAGTCCTGTAAACTGCAAAGGTACAGCCCATGAGACCTTGCTTGCAATGCATCTCTCCTAAGACCAAGCACACTCATCTGTCTTTAGATTACAGATGTACTTCAACGGCAGTTAGTGATAACAATGGGAGAAAAAGGCATTATGGTGCGTTATGCAGACATACCCCTTTAATTATGAACTATGCAGCTTTAATCTCTACATAACAGTTAACTGTCAGTAATAATTTCATACAATACAGTGACACAAAGAATGACAATGATGCAGAAAAGAAAAGTGCTTACGTCATTGGATTGGAAAAGCCGGGTCATTGCGAAGAAGGCTTCAGTAGCCTCTGTGGTCCCAAAATGCTCACCCTGAGAGACATCAATGAATGGACAGAATTCTAATTTAAAAATTCCATGAGAGGCTGTTCATAAAATTATAAATATCACTGCTCATTCAGTCACAAATAAATTTCTCAAGTCTTTAACATTGACATTAGTGATGAACTGTTAAGGAAATTTTTGGCCAATGGTGATTGCCAATCTTTTTGAAAATTGATACAGATTGTTGGGGGAAGTTCTGCTTAAATAACTTTAAAGGGACTCTCCACCCAAACAAATTAATACATAAATAAATTACATTCCAAAAATATGAAAAAAAATCAGAGTATGTATTTTTTGGCATGAAAATACCAACTCTGGCAATACAAGGAATTATAATGAAATCTTCGAATACTATACTTTTATATAACATATTGGCCCTGAAAAAGTACAACTAATAAACTGGGGTCATCCTATATTGAAAGACAAGAATTTTAATATGATTACACACATACAACAGTAGATGGCATAAATTATCTGCCTCCTAACGGTACGCTTCAAAAGTAATTGACAGAATCGACATTGATTATGACATCATACATCAGCATCATTAATGTCATTGCAGACACCTGTACTTGCCATCCTAGCCACCAATTATCATCATATGCAGCCATGACATAACCTTTCATGCTTACAAAGTCGAGTGATTCCTTAAGTGTGCACTTACACTGGACTGATTTGCACTCCTCACTCACCTCTGATGAATGCAGGGCATTTATTAGCCATATTTACTAAGCATGTGGGCCTTTTCAATAGCATGGCAAGTACAGGTGTCTGCAATGACATCAATGATGCTTTCATTAAATTTTAGTGTAGCATATTTGTAACCTTACTTATTGTTATTACTTACACCTGTGGTTGTTATACTATTACACATCAGTTTGGCTGCCATTAAAAAAGCCCATTAGTGATATGAAACCATGTGACGCTACCTTTATGTCAAGATATCTCAGCAACATCTTAAAACCCAAAGAAACCAAGTTCTCATGTTCACGACATTATGATCTAGCGTTAGTAAAAAATTGATATTGAATTCTTCATATTTTAATCGGTTATTACATAGTAATTATTCATATAGGGACGGCATATTATTTGTTCAACCTACAGAGCTGGACAATAGCTTTAAAACAATATTAGGACCACTTTTGTGCAGCTTATATTTAGGTAAATACAGCCAGTCAAAGTCATGCCCACCCCCCCAAAAAAAAAAGTTAAAACTTTGTTCACTTAAATCTCCCTCAATATTGATCCATTTCACTTTCATGAATTACTCCTGTGACCAAATCAGCAGGCAAAGTTTCGTTAAAATCCGTGATGATGAGGTCTGAAAGTGTGATGATTTGACATGGAATAACCATTGCGTTTCAGAAACTCTTCATATACTTTCAGTCTCTGACCCTAAGATGAGCAATCAAGTTTGTTGTGTTCATTTTCACTAGTAGATTCTGCTCATAAAATTTTTACAGAAAAATGTTTGGACTAATAGACAATGTTTGTCTAACATTACATTCACAAATATTAATTTGTATAGTAATTCCAGTGGGCAAACATTTTTCTAACCGTTTAGTATGTGGGCCTGCAACTTGTATGATTCTCAAGCACCACGGTCCACCATTTTAAAGGGGCTTACCAGCAACAAATATCAGCTCACTTTTAACAATCAGTCAATGGCCGATTGTTGCTGTACTGGTCAATAGTGTTAGCTGGCTGATGCATTCAGTTCATGTCTAATTTCCATAAATCGTGGGCTTGGCAATCCCACAAACAAGCGATGGAATGCCTGAGAGCAGAAGCTTTAGGAAAACCTCACCTGGTTGAGAAGATATATGATTTTGGTGAGGATGTGCAGACATCGTCGTGGGTTAATTGGGGTCTCATTAAAGATGCGAGCCTGAGAACAACAAATCACTAAGTTATAAATATCGTACAGAGAAAGTCCTGGAGTATTAAGGGCACCTGAAATGTCAGACTGCCAGCACAACAAGAGCATGCAACTGTGCCTAATCTGCAGAAGAATCAAACTGCCAGATGTTGTATCCTCTCAATTATTCACTACGAAGTTGAACACAGCTAAGATGCACTTCTCCATTATTAGAAAAATAAGAACATATACCTCTTGTAAAACCGCACTTTTCTCCAGGTGTTGAAAGGGGTTTGAGCCACTTCCTGTTTCAAGGGAAAATTGAGAAGTATCTTAAGAGTGCAAATAAGCAAAATAATGAAATTGCTTCTCTTGACGCAAAAAACACTAAGGATAAAATCGTATTCTGGGCAAAAGACTTGACAAAATTAAGATTCAAGCTTAACAATGTTAATGCTACAAAATTAACTAACCCAATACATTCGCTACCTATACATAGTTTAAAAATGCACTATATCGAAAGATAACTCTCACAGACATATTCAGCTATGAATTTCAGAGCAAAAAAAAATCATGCGATGAACAGAACCATACGAAAACCATCAGGTTAGCTTTGACATGCATATATTTATGTTTTTAAATAATCCATGACATTTTAGACATTACGAGATATTGGCAATTCCATGCAGAACGCATGAGTTAAATTAGACAAGTAATTATTAGTATTACTGTGAGCTTTGCTTCTACAAATAGCAATATAAATATAAATAGCAGTTGCTCCAGAGTAATGGTATTCATTTATGTTTTTAAATAAACCAAAAACACTAGTTATTCCTTAATTCGGTACACGATTGGTTAATGTTAGCTATAGCTAACGAGGCCTACAGTAAGCGGACAACTGACAGATTATATACAATTCATTTAGCCCTATTATGGGTATGCTTTCTACAATCACGATTGTACTTAACTTAAAAATAAAGTATATCTTACCAGACTCCTCGTCCTTTTTATCAAATTTCTTGATCATTGTTGCTGAAGCGCTACCTCTGCTTCCACGTACAAATCCCACTTCCACGTCACTCTCTCAACCGGAAATAACACGTCGACGGAATTTACGTCAGGCGCGTGTCAGTCACTTTCACAGGGGGGCAGGCCTAAAGGAGGAAGCAGGGAGAAGTCAAATGTTTGGAATACGTAAAAGTGTGAGTTGGGCAATATTACAAAGCGTAAATCTTTAAATACATTACAAGAAATAGTATTAAAATTTACTGATTTTGTAATTATTCCCGCCTTTCATGGCACGAGAAAATATATTTTATGCACTCCGTTGCCTAGTTACTTCTGTACAGTTTCCTTTGTTTATATTGTTCTCATACCAGTGGCCTGTAATACGAAGCGGAGTTACTGGCTTGTCGGGGTAACTTGTCGTATTTAAGGTAGTCTGCGCAAAACGTATGTGAACGAATATGAAGTCCATTTAAACTGTGGTACCTTAAATCCGACAAGTTACCCCGATAAGCCAGTAACCCCGCGTCGTAGTACAGGCCACAGTCATTTTCACTGAGCTTTTATATTTCACTATTTGAAATAATACAAGGTGGTTTGGAGAGTTTATAATTGGTTGTAATTATTTATATTCCAATGCTTATCTTTTCAGACGTCCTGCAGGTATTGACTCTTTATGGACATACCAGTGGTTGTGTGTTGTTATTTTGCTAGTTCGTAACAATTGGGGTTCCGTGTTATAATTTTTATTAGACCTATATAACATTTATTTGTGTATGGTTGCTCTGCTGGTGAAATGTACGCTGTTTGACAGTAGGCGCATTTAGATCCGCCGGCAGCACTGCGTAAATATGCCGAGTATGTGTTGTACTGGGCTTCAGTCACTTGTACTTTTTTGAGACAATTGCCTCGCCCTTGGGGCTGCACTGAACTGCTTGTAAACATTGCATTTATACGTGTAAAGACCAGTACGTTTCGCATAATAACATGGAAAACTGATTAAAAAGAAATGTCAATAAAGGTGGTGATCGGTTAATATTGTTTGGTTGCTTGGCTGAAATGCCTTGTTAACGATGTATCACATATTAAATGTGACAGAGATATAGGGGGGTGCCTTTCCCGGCAGGATACCTGCATCCCCTATGAATTTTTCAATATGAATGGCACCCCCCCCCCCTGCATTTTTGTCTTAAATTATCAGATCATATTTTTTAATAATACACACAGTGGACCTAAAGTTATCTGAGCAAGCTTCACAAATTTAGTTTCAGTGCAGCTAGATTTGAAAAGGGTGCATACCCTTATGCATAAAGACCCTGCATGTTCCTGTCAGTTGATCTTCTCCTAGTATGCTTTTCATAGATCTGTACAATAGACCAACGTCAATAAACAGTGCGAACTTCGTAAGGTACTAATAACACAGTTACCGAACCAGTTTCTTAAATACGAAACAACAATTATGCACAATTATGTCCGGTTCATTTGCGTGTGCCATCCCATACAAGGTGTACTTGTGCTTCACTGAACCTTTGTAGTGGATATGGAGTTGCGTAAATGTATTGCTAGTTAATTTAATTGAAGCCTGTTTCCAGTCGGGGATTTGCAAGTGCTTTATTAGACATTAAAATACTACATTTGAATATAAAAATAATTTACCAGTTTTTAAAGTTTTAACACTGCTATGCATTAGGAAACCAAACCAAATTCCCATCTATCGGCTCTAAGATAAACGTACATAATGTGATAATTACAATCAAGATAAGAATGTCGTGAAACATTTCCAGGGTACAGTTAGATCTTTTGTAGAAAAGGTATACAGTGAGGTAATCACTCCGACTATAAATTTAAGGTTTGACGGACAAATGGCTTACCAAAATCCAAACACAAGATTAATTACATCAATTGGAATCTTATTGGAAAATAAAACATCTTTTAAAACACACATGCACATTAAATAAAAATTAAAGTGCTCGACATAAGCTACAATTTAGTCTTTACTTCCTTTTACCAATCTGCGCCAGCAAACGTGCGTTATGGTCGGCTTTAGCGCGAAGGTTCTTATCTTTGGCTATGCTGAAGAGGATGTTCATGATATTAGTTGGTACATCGAGAGATAATGTGAACTTTGCTTGCTGATCGTTTTTTGAAGCATTTCTTTGATCCACTTGCTTCAGGTAAGAGGTGGGATATATCCTTCTTCTCCGAGACTCCTGAGAATCAAAGGTGCTTTTGGGCAGATATCGATTGTTCAGCCCATCTGCACCGGTGAATTGGTAATTTCTGACGGAGATGCCGCTGTCCAGAAGGCTTGGTTCGGACTTGTAGAGTTTGATGCGGTGACAGGATGTGGAAGCGCAGAGTACAGTAAGCACGAATAGGGGTTTAATATAAGACATTTTCTGTAAAAAAAAAAAAACATGAATCAGTTCTCATGTAAAAAAAAGAAATCTCTATACTTTTTCTGTAATTTCTCAGCCCAAGGGAAAACTCGACGCATTAAATCGAGTGGTTTCGATCTGAATGGGAACCCCCCCCCAAAAAAAATAAAAAATCAGTGCCGAAATAGAATCCTCTTGAATATTTTTCCTTCCGACTGGGGGAGACAATTCTAGTGTCTCTTTAACCGGAGACCCTGGACCCTAACACCCTGTATTAAAGGTGACTTACGACTGTAGATTTACGACATTAGTTGGACATCACTTCAGACCTGTTTCTAGACTATCAGCGTCCTGGCGTTCTCAAGCGTTACCGGACTGTCAGCATATACGGGCTTGCCGTATTACTGTTATGAAGCAAAGTTATGGCACTCGTGCAATATTCTTTTGCTTGTGGTGCCTTGAAAGTTATTCTAAAATAGCCCAGGAGTATTCTTTAAAAATAAATATCGGCACTGATAGTTTTATGCGCAAAGTTATTTATTTATTTATTTCAGCTCCAATACATTTAAGGCTATGATGCGACACATGTTATCTAAATGTAACAGAACAGGGAAGAACAACTGTGCAATTTTACAGCAAACTCTACGATCTATATTTAAGATATTAATGTATCCTGCGATTGCATGGAAAGACATCTACATGGATAATTTCCCATATATTTACAGGAAAAAAACTTACCTTGTACAAGTAAGACGAAATGTTGCAATGTAGCGAAATATGGAAAAGGCTGAGAATTAATGTTTTCTTCTCCTCCTCCTCCTCCTCTCTTTTTTGTGTCTTGATAAGTTCCCCTCGCGAAAATTGCAGAACCAGTTTGCATTTAAGATAAAACCTAATTCCATAAATAGCGGTTCCGTTAAAATGCAATTCTCTGCGTGAACAAACGTCATAGATATAAAAGACAAGCCGCGCAGCTACTAAGACGCGTTGTTCCAAAGGCAACCCTGAGTGGGGAGGGCAGAGCCATAACCGCAAATGCCTTTTATAATAAGTTACACTGTGGACCCATATCTCTGAAATGACCATTAGATGATTGACTCATCTGTACTTAAACACCATAGACTGATGCAGACTACCCGGCGTGTCACATATCCATCACCGAGTCAAAATGCCTACGTAGCTATAAGTACATTTTTCGTGAACACCCTAAGAGTGAAGTGGACACAAGTGAAAAATTTGAAAGAAACATTCATGAAAACAATTAAGTGCATTTTGGCAATATCGAAAGTGTATTGCATCTAGCCTACCTAGAACGTGTGACCATCATTACCCTGTCACATCTCACTTTAAAATGTAATTGTATCACCTGTAAAGCTAACGACATACAAAATCGTATTCGTACAATTCTTAAGCATTCTTTAATCGTGTCACATCGTTTAGACTGGTTGATGTCTTATGAAAAGCTTCGTGAGTATTTTCTGTTCTTTTGTGCTGTGTTCTTCATGCTAGTAAGAAAGGGTGTGTCAATAATGAATATTAAACAATGGAAAAAAAACATTAAAAATGAAATGGATTTTTAGATTTTCTCTCTTGCATAAAAATTTTATTTATCTGAAGTTAGAAATTGTAATCTTTTTGTTATAACAATAGTGTTAAGTGGCAATAATTACAGGTAAACAGGATATAACAATGTGAGTGAGAGGTAAAGTGAAGTTCAAGCAATGATTTGATGAGTCTATGTGTTAGAAGGTGAGTGAAAGATGTCCTTGATACAGGCCAGGAGTCATTAATGACAAAGGTATTTATAGGAATAAGTTAAGACAGGTCAGTATGAAACTGGTTAGTAAAGAAATGCCATTATAGATTTTGGATACTGAAGCAAGTCAGTATGGAGTAATTTATTAGGTAGCTGCTTAGTGCTGTGCAGTGGCTCAGTGGGTATAGCACTGCTTTGGAGACAGCTCAGGTTCAGATTCCTCAGACAGGTAGACCCCTCAAAGATGTTTCTATCCAGTTCAAATATATGGCTCTCCCAGTAAGGGATACTGCACAGCAGGCCTCAGTGCTGGTCTCAGCAGGCAGTCCTTTTATTTCTCCATCAGCAGTGTTGGGAAAGTTCATTTTCTACATGAACTAGTTCAAAGTTCAGTTCACACATTTTAAAATGAACTAGTTCAGT
>JABFEB020000060.1:28925881-28936646 GCA_019775895.2 Stomatorhinus ivindoensis | reverse complement strand
ATCGCACAGTCCCAATATCTGTCCAGGTGGGGGTGTTACACCGCGAGACCCTGGACTTCCTGGTCTTACCTGAAGCTTACCTCTCTCTCATACCCAGGGAGTACATGGATTACCAGGATGTCATCTGCGAAGCCCTCTCTTTCGTTTTACCGCCGCACCACGAATGCGATTGCTCAATTGACCTGATTGAGAATTATTCTTCCTCGAAGGGGCATTTATACTCCCTGTCCGTGGCAGGGGAGGAGGCAATAGAGACCTATATCCACGAGGGTCTCCGGCAAGGCATAATCGCCCGTCTCAATCCATCTGGAGGCGGAGGTTTCTATTCCCATCGGGCGCACCTACCTCTGTCCCCAGTTCCCAGGGGAAGACCCGGAGAAGAACGCATTATCGCCATTGGGCTCGCTGACCTCCGCTTCCGGGAGCTTCCGGAGGATGGAGAGTACCCGCTCCAGGGAGCGGTCCTGCCTCCTGAACCAAAGGTGGAAGCAATGCCTCCCTGCTCACCTACAGAGCCTACGCCCGCCTGCTCTCCCACTGATTCCCCGCCCTCCTGCTCACCTACCAAGTCTACGCCCTCCTGCTCACCTGCCGAGCCGAAGCCCTCCTGCACGCCTGCTGAGCCGATGCCCTCCTGCACGCCTGCAGAGCCGATGCCCGCCTGCTCCCCTGCAGAGCCCCTGGCCGCATCACCGGCAGCCACGCCCGCTGCCACCCCGGCCCTAAAGACCCCTGCCCCCAAGCTCCCTACCCCAGTGACTCCCACCCCTACTCCTATCCCATAGACTCTTGCCCCCGAGCTCCCTACCCCAGAGACTCTTGCCCCTGAACTCCCTACCCCAAAGACTCCTGTCCCTGGCCCAGATCCCTGAAGAGGTCCCGGACAGTGGCTTCTTTGCTCCCTCCTCCTTGGAGCTGGAGTGGGAACCCTCGGGGATATCCCTGCTGGGGCCGCCCCGACCGCGACCCGGAGCATGCCGTAGGCTGCCTCGCCTATCAGTGTCCCGTAAGGGGCGAGAGCATAGGCGTGGGGTCTGGGTCCCGCCTGCCCAACCCCCTGGCACACCCTCGGTTGCCCTGGCTGGGGCTCGGGGGTCGCCTCCGTTGCCAGGGGCTTCGACCCTTCGGTCGCCTGCGAGTCCCCCGGCGGTGTCCTGTCGCCTGTCCTCGGGCCGGCCACCCTCGGCCCTGCGGTCGCCTTCAGGTGCCCCGAGGTCAATTCTTCAGGCACCTGTGGTCCCTCTTCCTCTGGCGCGTCGGTCGGCTGCACCTTTGCCGGCTCCACCGAGGCTGTCGCTTGCCGCGGCTTCCCCTCCCTCCTACATCGACGGTCCCTTTGGTTCCCTCGTCACCTCCCCTGTTTCCCCCTTCTGCTCCCTCCATTCCTCGTTCGTTTGTCCCTCGTCCTGTCTCCATGTCCCCCTTGTGGTCCCCTCCTGCTCCCTTTGTCCCTGCGCCTGTGGCTCCTCCGGCCCGCTGCCCATCGCCCGCCTTGGGTCCCTCGGGCTCCCCCTTGTCCTCCGCCCTTCACCGTGTGGTCCCCTGTCTTTGCTCCTCGCCCCTTCGTTCCTCCCTTCTCTGCTCCTTGTCCCCCCGTGGCTCCTCTGTTCACCCCCAGCCCTTTTGTTCTGCCCCTCGGTGTTCCCCCTCTGTCTCCCTTCTTTGTCTGCCTGTCTTCGTTCCCCGTCCTTTGTCGGATTTTGTTACTGCCCCTGTGTCAATTTTGCCTCTCTGTTCTGTTCCCTGATCCTCGTTAACCTGTGTCTTGTTTTGTTTTACAGGCCCGCTCTGCCCTCGTCTCGTCAGACACAGAATTTCCCCCTAGGATCAATAAAGTGCATTTTAATCTTTATTTTAATGCAAACACATTAGAAAATCTCTATTATAGATTGCAAAAGTTACAAATTAAGAAAGTAGAGTGAACAGTGGAGTCATGTTTCCTGAAAGTATGTTAATATGAGGAACACTCCATCTTGAAATTTTCCTGCCTTAATATAGCTGATAAGTCCTAACCAACAATCCCATCTGCTGCAACTCCATGTGTCCAGCCGGTGTCAGGGAGAATATGAGGCTGATGTTGAGCTCGAAGGCTGTATAAATTATAGATTAGGGAGGCCTTTGTTTCTTTAGAAACCGTGAGATGGTGTCTGATGTGGAAAGTCTCGGGAGAATCCCCACAGACTGCAGAAAAGTATAAATCTGAAGGTAGGAAGTTACACTCTGATGTGAATTACAATGCAGTTGTGATGGAAGCGGCAAAAATCTTCTGGCAAAGATTTACTATTATTATTATTATTATTATTATTATTATTGCGTAAAATTTTGCATTGTTGTTTATTTAAAAATTAATTTACATTTTGATGATTGTCCTAACTCTTAATTATTCAGAGGTGTGTTTTTGAAAGTAACATGCAAGGAACTAATTGGAATGACACGTCATCTCATATTTAAAAAGCAGCAGTGATATATATACGGCAGATTGCTATTATAACCTTATTTTCATCAGCAGCACTGTTCCACCTAAGCCTTTAGAGGTGAAGCAGGTGTGGGATGAGATCATGTACTCATTTTCTGGCATCACCAGCTCACTGGAGCAGTGTTGAAAGCGGTATAATGATGTCAGAAGACAGCGAAAACCGAGGGCTCTATTTTGCTGATCGAACACAAAGCATAAAACGCAAAGCACAACTAAAATTTATGGGTATGTCCAAATCCCTTCAGTTATTTTGATGGTGGACAAAACAAATGCATAAGCACATCATCTATGGGAGAAGCACTGGTCTTCCTTTCGAGGGGAAGCAGGCATGGGATTAGCTAGCAGCCAGTGTATCTTCATTTTCTGGCATCACCAGATCATCGGTGCAAGTACCAAAAGCATCATAATGATGTCAGAAGACAGTGAAAGCAGAAGCTCACTGCTGAATAAGCATAGCAGCTGGGAGCAAGGACTTAATTACGTTTGTGTGTGTTTTTTATTTTAATTTTAGGACTCCAGTTTGCAAAATATAAATAAAAGTACAATCCTTGTTAAAAAAAAAACACAACCTACAGTTTTTTTAGGTGTTTTAAAATGTACAAAAAAAAGGCAATATGGCTGTTATTATTCTACCTCTCACAATTTAGATTCCTTACCAAGCTGCTAGCTGATCCCTCCTTGCCCACACTGCTGCCCGCACTCTCCTTTGTTGGCATCGGCACATGCAGTTCAGCATCACATCTCAGCATCAGTCCTCTAATGTGTTCTCATTTATGTTGTGCCTAGTTTTTTTTAAAGATTGCAATTTTATTTATATTTTACGAACTGCAGACCCAAAATTAAACAGCTAGCAGTGAGTCTGTCCTTGTTTTCAGGCATCATCAGATCATCCGCGCAAAGCAAGCTGATGAACCATCAGCAAACCAAAGCAAACCATCCAGATTTAGTCAAAAGGCACTTCCATTCAACTCCAGAACTGTTTTGAGCACACACACAGAATCCTTTTTGTAAAACAAGACATAGAGGAATCCACAACCACTGTCTTGGTTTTATATAGAACTGTGTAGACAGCATTACTGTTAGGAAGCACATTCAAAGCTACCCAAACAGTAAACTATGGATTACAAGAGACATAAAACTTTGACTAAAAGAGCGCAATGCAGCTTTCAGGTCTGGAAACCTGAAGCAAGCCATAAAAAATGCAAAGTCAGACTACAGGGGGAAGGTTGAAGGCAATTTCAATGATGAAGACCCCAGTGTGTATGGTAAGGCATTCAGCACAAACTTCAAAGGCAGCAAAGACTCAACCACCAGCAGCAGCAACTCACTAGCAGAGGAACTCAACCACTTCTTTGGCTGTTTAAAGATGAGGGAGGTGACTGAAGCAGAGACTGGAATAGCACTGGCAGCAGCTGCTAACAGCATGGCATTTACTATTAGCAGAAATGATGTCAGAATAATATTCTTCAGTGTCAACCCAAGGAAAGCCAGTGGCCCAGATTCCAGGCAGGGCACTCAGAGACTGTGCAGATCAGCTGGCAGAGGTGTTCAGCAGCATCTTTAACCTCTCTCTATCACAATGCATTGTCCCCAAATGCCTTAAGTCTGCCACTATTGTGTCTGTCCTAAAGAAGACAGCAATCACCAGCCTTAATGATTACAGACCAGTAGCTCTAATCCCCACTATTATGAAGTGCTTTGAGAAGCTGTTTCTGAGGCATATTGATACTTCACTTCCACCCACCTTGGACCAGAACCAATTTACCTACAGAGTCAACAGGTCAACAGAAGATGCCATTAATACAGCTCTCCATAATGTACTGACTCACCTGTAACACCAGGGGATGTACCTGAGAATTTTATTTGTTGACTTCAGCTTCACCTTTAACACGATCATCCTCAGCAGCTTTGTGCTTTATGCTTTGCATTAGATTGTCAAAACAGAGCCCAAAATGTAGTTTTTGTTGGCCAAAAACACAATGTCATTTTGCTGCCATACAAATAGCAATACACCGACAATGCGCCCAGCTACACCTCATTTTGCTTGGCTCTCAGCGGAGACGGACGCACTTTTCTCCCACTCCCTCCCTTTATGTTCCCTGCTTGCTCCTCTCATCTCATCTAATCTACTGTCTTACTGTCTTATACTTGAGACTCTCTGAGCCCTGCTCTTCAAATCTAAGAAAATCATGGATTTGATCTGGTCTCTCAATGCAATTGACATCATCTTCTCGAAGAGAAGCCCAGGTTCAGGGGATCCTGACTGTCCTGCAGGAACATATGCAGCTGGCTACATGATGGACGGATGGGAGAGGTGGAAGGTTGTGTGTCTGGCAACTCTGTCCATGGAGGACATTGAAGACATCTACCTATTCGGAACCATGATTACAGGTCAGATGCTGATTGGATTAGGCGTTGCCCTGGTTTATCGAAAATTGAAGAAAACAATGACAGCCACTCAAAGCCCCACTAAGCTGGCCGGGATGATTGACAGACTTGGCAGAGCTGTTGGTACTCAGACTATGGTTATAGATCGCAAATTGGATAACATCACTGTGTCTATTGATTGCAGATTGGATAACATCACGGAGAAGCTCACAGCTTTGCAAAGGATTTTGGATGGCGGAGACCAGCGTGGACATTAGAGGAGCTGCAAAATGACAGCTTCTCACCCAAAAACCCAAATAACCCTATTCTCTGCTTTTGGCTCCCCCCGAATCAGCACTGGCCTTGGCCAAGGCCGCTGCTGAATTCAACTCCCCCAGAAGAACAAGACTGTGAGACTCTCTTGCATTCCTCTCCCCCAATCCCAAGGACACCTGGATACACACACACATATACATACGTACAAATACTTACTCACCGCACCCTCCCCCCAACCCATGCCTTCGCCGCTTCATACCCCCAGCGTAAACAGGCGGGTCTGTTGACCAGCGCTGGATAGGCTGCAGGACTGGATGGCTGTTTGTATATGCCGGACTACCTCCACCTCCCCATTTCCCTTCCCTGTTGCAAGTCATGACTTTGTATGTTGTAAGGTGTAGTGACTATGTGCTTATGTTGCTGAGGAGTTTTTTTCTGTTCCTACATCGTACTCCCTACTGAAGTAGTCTGGGGGCTGTTTTTTTATTCTCCTCCTCTCTCCTCATGTAATCTGGTTTTCTCTGATCTTTGCTATAGTCCCCTGTCTTCCTGACCTGTCTACCCCCTATTATGGGTGTATATGTATGGTCGGGTTGATGGCCTGCTTTTCACTCGTACAAATGACTAATGACATGGTGAATTGCAACAGCAATAAACGGTTTTCATCATCATCATTATTTAAAAAACACCACTCCTACTAGCCGAAAACAGGTGCAAAATCAAGTACTGTTTTGATGATGTGCACTCATGGCATAAAAATGTGGAATGCAATGGTATGAAACTAACAATGCCATTTTGCGTTGTGCTTTCTATTGGTATGTTAAAGTTTTCGGTAACTCATCACATGATTTCATTGCTGCTGAATCCCTTTGCAATGTGACTTCACAAGCACAAACACTGCTAAGATCGTTCTCAAGAATTTAACATCAATCAACAAAAGGATTGTATAATTGTGTCACTGTTGAATAGTGGCCAATGTCATCATAACTGTCTACTCAGCTGAATTTTGCACCTTACACACCACACACCTCTGAAATATGTCCTTTGCACTATATTTCGGGGATGGTCTCCAGTCTTGAAATGGCAGTGGATAAGCAGTTATAGGAAATAACTAATACCTGAACCTGCACTTAAAATATGTGGAATACAAACCTGTAATTCAAGTAATATAACACAAATGTAGCATTGACAGAAATGTAGTTATAATTTTACCAAATACTGCAGACTCTGCTGCCAAAAAACTTGAAATATATGTGACTTTGTAAGCAATTTAATTCTGAACTGTTAAATCATGTGTTGCCTTACATCACGTTGTGTTATGATGCTGGAGCAGAATGGATTACAATGGATACACCTCTTGAATCCTGTGTGACAGCTCATATGTCAGATATGCAGCAGTAGGTAGACTAGGATTAGCTGAAGTGCAGTGAAATTACTGCTAATTACTGTCATGATCCGCCTGTCAGAGCCTCCTGTGTGCCACGCCCTCCTCGTTACCTAGTGTCTGCTGCTGATGGAAACCACCTGTTACTTCGTCTGATTGTGATCATCTGTGTCCTGTTGGTTTTGCCCTGTCTTGTATTTAGTCCGCGTCTGAGTTAGTCTCCCTAGTTCGGTCATTGTGATGTCTTGTAGCGTTTACCCCGTCCGTGTGCTCAATAAACCCCGTATTTTGGATATTCTTGCCTTTTGTCGTCTTGCCTGCCTTACGCTACCGGCATCCAGGCACGCCTTCACCCACTGAATGTGACAAATTACATTCAGCACAGACCTTAAAAATCCACAAAGAGTGGACTGGAGAAAAGGTAGAGCCAGGACCAATGCCGGTCCACCAATGGAGACAGCTGCTTATTGCATTGCATTGAGGGAGGGTGCCAACTTAGTAAGGCAACTTCACTTTGTCTTGGACAGTGACAAAGCTTGAGTAGTGTTCCAAATGGGCTTTGACTGGCACTGGCCAGGACATAACTGACCATTACTGCAGTAAACACAGAGGCTGCCATCTATGCTTATGTCCTGGTAAGGGATGTCATTTCAGTGGGCTGTCCTGTATTCACCCAAAATGTATCATTCTCAGACAACTCTCCAACCTGCCAGGCAGCAGTGATTTCAGCAGCTTGCACAGCTTTAACCCCGTGGAGAGACTGTCCATCTCTGCTTCAGTACCACCCACGTGACACTCGTGTGACTCATTCCCAGTTTTGCACAGAGCTGTGCTGTAGCCCCTGGATTCATCTTCATAAATGAAATCCAATTTCTATTTTGTTTGCATTAAAATGACAGTGCAGTGATGTATGGGGAAGACACACATCACGGGGATTTTAAGATCAATAGCCAAGCTAAGGAAACTACCAATAGGTGGTTTTTAAATAATTGAAGACACATTTCGGTTGCATTCTTGTGGTTGAGACAGACATTCCCAAAATAGCTGGTCAAAATGTCTTTTCCATGCAGATATTTTGGAACATCTATACCTGTAACTAATTGTTGAGTGCATGCTTTATAAAACACCCCTTATTTATATTCTAAACAAAGCCTCTCAAAACTCATTATTGATTTCGTTAACTCCGAGGAACCCAGGATAGACCAAGATGAGAATGACAACTAGCTTCTGCTAAAGCCCAGTGTTATGACAGACTCTACCCACCATCCTATGAACAACTTAGAATTAATGGTCAAACAGGCTAAAGGTAACCTCAGGCAACATTTTATTGACTTTTTACCTTTTTCTAAAATCAATTTCCTTGTAATAGAAGGAAAATGTTATGTGGTTTGACATTGCACTATTAGGGAATATGATATGAATAGCTTATTGGATCATTTTAAAGAACAGGCATGCAAAATTATGGAAAAGTTTGTCAGTTTTGGAGAAATGTCACACGAGGAATAATGAGATTATTACATGAAACAGGGGCCAGTCTTTCTGGCCTGGGGTTGGGAATGCCTCTGTTTAGATAACAAAGCAATGATATCAATTAGCCCAGTGCTGCTGGACACGCTGTCATTTTTGATTACACTGTGCAACAGAGTGGTGTCTCTGAGGCTAGGGCTCTGTATCAGTAACTGGAAGGTTGCTTGTTCAAATTCCATGAATTCACAGAGTGATTCTACTCTGTTTGGCCCTTGAGCAAGGCCCTTAACCTACAAATGCTTTGTCCTGGATATATAACATTAATCTATATCCAGCCCTTTAAGGAGGTCCTCCAATTTACAGAGAAAAACTTGGAGGTTTGTGGGAGGATTAGCACTCTAGCCACCGGAAAAAACCTCACACTGGTCCAGTTGGACTAGTATGGTGCTGAGGGATCGCCTGCCACATGGATGCTTTCAGGTTCTCATCCCTGAGGTGGTATGTCATGTGGTGGGTGCGGTAGCGTACTATAATAGTGCATGCTCCTTACCTCTCTATCTCTCTCTGTGACATACAGAGGCCATTTTGACCAATTCAACTAAGCTCTTCAATTCACTAGTTTGAGGGGAAAGGCTAGAGTTTTTTTGCCCAGTTTCTTTAGAACATTTACTTCCTGGACACACACCGAACAGATATCACGACCAAAAGCTCATGTATGCATATTCTTGTAAATAGAAATACAAAAATCTCATTTGGTCTTAATACATTTATACTCCAATTTCGGCATTATGTTTTCATTCTTCCCAACAAAATCACTATGAAGTTACATTAAATATTGATTATATATGTGACATGGGGCATAGACTGTACTTCATCCTTAGAAATAACTGAAATATTAACTCAGTTGTGTTAATTGACCATTAAATAGTATTAAATAGAGTGTAAACACAAAGGCTGAGACTCCTACAGGCAGTTTCATAGATTTATGTTAAAATCTGGATCATGGTCTGTTCTGATGCAGCGCTGCTCACTTGACATGCTATTTAAAAAGTGTACTACACTGTCAGTCACTCATAAATGATATCCTCAGCATTCTTGCTCTGTAATCCATATTCTCTTTAAATGTTTGAGTCTGTTGACATTAGAGAACACCCCTCAATGAGACTTCTAGTATTAGATGAGATGCTGCCTAGTCCATCTAACCACAACTGCACCATTGCCAGAAGACATGCAAATGATTTGTACATGTAGGGATCATGCAGGCAAGGAAAAGCAAAGAGAAGGATATTTGATATCTTCAATATACAATGATATGTATGTACTTTCCTCAGTGTGCAGGCATAGGCAATACTCATGGGGACAAGTGGGATACATCACACACAGCATTCCAAATTGTGGTGTTTGTCCCACCTAATTTCGGATTTCGGTTTTGAATTATGAATGAACTTCGCAGGATATTTCAGTTGTCATCTACCTACTGACCAAGGGGAGCAATTTCAGTTGGGTATGCATGAACTCATGAACTAATATATACAGTCAGTATTGAAATGGTCAGGTAGCCCATACATATGTATACATACAAGGTCATACAGGAAGATGTGACAGGACAGATTTGACTCTTGATTGTCACTTAATGGATCTGCCCCCCCGCCCACCCCAATTTTGAAACACAGTACAAAGTCTTTGTACTGGTGTGTTTGGTCACATTAATACACATATTGCACAATAAGTTTTAACACATACAGCACTAAGTACAGGCAGATTAGCAGTAGTTTAACACAAGTGCAGATAAGACAGAGAATTTTCAAGGTACGTATAGTACAAAGAGTGACCAGAGTGCCAGAGGTCAGTAAAAATTTTGCTTGTTTGCTTCCTTTCATTGATGTTTTCCCTGCCCTCATGCTTCCTGGATAGGCTGCACAATCCCTCAGAGCCTGTATTGGATAAGCAGTTGGAAGATGGCTGGATGGACTTCTGGTTATCCTTACTCTATGTAATATCTTAGTGTGTCCTGTACATTGTTCAGACTACTTTAGTCTGTATCCTGTTCAGTATTATGTTGTTTACCAAACAAAAATGTTTAGCAAAGGTTTATGTACATGACCTAAATAGTGAAAAACACCATAAACAGCTGATAAATATGTACTTTTTACCTTTTTTAGAGTACACATTAATACCCAGTAATACCTATACATCTTCCAACTGTTTATTCTGCTCAGGGTCATGGAATAAAATGGTAATACATACTTTATTAATAGTTATTTAACTGCATTCTGTTGTTAACAAAGGATCTTTGATGCTGTTGCATGAAATTCCAGGAAAGCTTAACAATTTGACACCGTTCATGGTTTATGTTCCAGCATTACACAACCACTTGTTTTCATTACACACCACATTGGGGTACATCTAGGTGGTCCTTGGTTTTTATCCAACTTTTGGTGAAGGTTACATTTCCTTTTGATTTTTGGACTTATGAAGCACTTTTGAAAAATGTATCAAATTTGCTGTGATAGATCCAATGTAGTACAGTTTTGTATGGCAGCAGCTAGACCAGTAAGCAGCCAGTAGCTCATCTCAGAATATGTTGCTATGAACCCTAACCTTGAATCTGAATGGTTTGCAGACAAGATGACTAAGATGAGATGAGCAGAGTATGAAGATCTCTGGCATTCAAAAGAATGAATCTTTATGAGTTCAAACTTACATTCAGTCTTCAGAACATAAGAACATAAGAAATTTACAAACGAGAGGAGGCCATTTGGCCCATCAAGCTCGTTTGGGGAGAACTTAATAGC
>JABFEB020000060.1:28881882-28894847 GCA_019775895.2 Stomatorhinus ivindoensis | reverse complement strand
TTTTGAAAATGGGTGTTATGTTGGCATGCTTCCAATCAGACGGTACCACACCTTCAGATAAGGATTTTTGAAACAGTTAACGGTCGGCAAATAATATCCCTCATCTCTTTTAATACTATTGATAAGATGCCATCGGGGCCCTGTGATTTATTTATTTTTAGCTTAGCTAGGCTTTGCAAAACATCAGCTTCATTAATTACCTGTTGATAGACCCTGTCACTAACAAATCCATAGGAATACCTCACATAGTTAATCTGAGAGTGATCTGGACCAGAGGTGAGAGGGAAGTGGAAAAAGCCAAACAGCAACAAGCCAAAACATCAGTTCCAAGCAGAAACGCCTGTAAGCTGAGTAAAACTCCAAAGGGCACAAGGGAAGGCAGGCATGCAGTTAGCACCAAGGACGAATGGGATGGGTCCCCTTCAGATTCAAAGTGACCTCAATCCGTCCCCCCCATTTACAGGACAATAAAAACAGCATCTGCCGTCTTTGTATAAGGAAAAATTATCCCCTCGATACTGCGTTTGTTGAGTTGCAGCACAGACAGTTGGCATTAGCCTTTACTGAAAAGCCTGCATACCTTGTCAGGTCACCATCAATCCACATGTGCACAACACTGATTGACCATTCATACTCCTGTTTTAGGGACTGGAATATTTTATTTCACATACCTTAAATGAAAATCTGAACATGCTTTATTACGGCTACCTTCAAGCTCCTAGCAGCACTTCTTGTGGTTTTGTTATTGTTAAGGGGTTCTGAATCATACGAGCTGCCTCATTGGTGCCTGTCAAAGTTGTAGCGGTAACCATAGTGACCCCATCTGATGGATTGAATAGAAGGATGAAGCCAACGAAAAGGCAAAAAACAATTACAGCGTTTTTTTCAAAAACCAAACAATGTAAGTAGGCTATCCCTTACTTGTTGTCTGTTTAACTTACAACAGGCTATATATGAATGCCCTTCTAGGGTATCGATATTATGCTAATATTAAAATTAGTGCTGTCAGCATTAATGTGTTAAGGCAGTTTTGACACAGATTAATCTGACTCGAGCAAGCATAGCAATGTTTCGTTAGGAAAATGAGCAAAGAGACGTCTGTTCAGGACTGCCGTTCACACACAGACAGGATGTTCACAATCTTAGATTGGGCTTCATCTTATTATAGTAGTGCCCTTTTACAGCATCAACAGGTTTTCTTTCGAATAGAATACTCAAATGTGGCTAAAGTAGGCCTAACAGTGTGTACATACAGTATTTCATTCAATTTTCAAATAGACTCTAAATAGGCTACACAGATAAATGAAAATGCATAAATTTGCAATTAATCTTAATTTCAGATTAAAAAAATGTTTTTAGCAACAAAAGTAACTTAACAGATCATAACATTCAATTATAATGTTTAAAATGTTAACATTGTCATGCCCTGCAGGCAATTCCAGATGATGACAGTGAAGCAGGTCATTGCCAGGTTGAAAGAGAGGATCTGCTGGAGGATAGTAGAAAAGCACAGCAATGTTATCAATTTGATGAGTTCATCAATTATTTGGGAAATTCCAGATGAATTCTGGTGTCTCACAATTTTACAGTATTCCATCATTATGGATGGGATATGGGATATCTCAGGTGTGGAGCAGGAGGCCCTGTGTCTGCATTATGTTGACAATGATTTACTGGTACATGAAGAGTTTATCAGGTTGTGTGAGACAACTTCTACAACAGGTGAAAATCTTACCAGGATCATTTTGGATGTGCTGTTGAGGTTGAATTTGCCAATATTGGGCCTTAGAGGTCAAACATACGATGGTGCTTCAAAAGTCTGGAAAATGCTCAGGCACACAGGCAGTCATTCAACGAGCACAGCCATTAGCATTATATATACATTGTGGAGCTCACTGTGTAAATTTAGTTACACAACAAGCTTGCTCAGCCTCACCTGTTGTACGAAATGCTCTTGACTGGATTCATGACCTTGGGACATTTTTTGCTCATTCTGGTAAACTAAAAGATACATTTAAAGCCATTGCTGCAACTGAAAGGGAAGGGCCAGTCCAGTCCATCAGGCCTTTATGTCTCACAAGGTGGACTGTACGTTCACCTGCTATTCGTGCCGTTCTCAGGCAATATGGGATAGTGCTGAAATCACTAGATCAGATGGCTTTAAGTAACTCTGAATCTGCAAGTCGAGCAGAGGGCTTACATATTCGACTGCAACAGGGTAATGTTGTACTGGGACTTATGCTTGCGTTAGACGTATTCAATGCATTTCTTCAGATAAACACTCAGACAATGGACGGCATGCTCTCTGCGATCTCTCTTGTCCAACACAGTTTGAAATCAGAAAGAGACACTGAACACTTTGAGCCAATCTTTAAGGAGGCAGAGGACAATCTGTCTTTAGAGACTACGAATACAGCAGCCCATTGTTCTACCATGCACACCCAGGCCCCTTAAAAGAGCTCCTTCATACACAACTGGATAAGCTGTTTTACAAAATGGAGTTCTACCATGTTTTAGACACAATAGATGCACAAATCAGTGACAGGTTTATGCAACCAGGCATCCAGACCTTAAAAGAATTGGAGACCTCGCTCCTGTCTCCCACTACAAATGAGGCAACAGTTCAGAAATACCCTGAACTGTAAGAGTCCTTGAGAGAACTTGAGAATGCAATTGGCAATGTTTAAAAGCAAGTACAATGCCACCACAACTGCGGATGCCTCACATGCTTTAAAATAAATGCCCCTTGAAGTCTGTGGCCTATTTCATCGAGTTGAGACACTAGTGAGATTGTTTATGGTAGTGCCCATATCATCTGCTAAGGTAGAACGCAGTTTTAGTGGGTTACGGAGACTAAGAACATGGTTGCGGTCAACCATGAGTCGGAAAAGGCCGAATGGAGTTGCACTTGCTTTCAGATGATAATACAGTTGACCAAATACCAAAAGGAAATTACCTTCTCTGCAAAGGGCAAAGCCTAAGGAAAGGTCATAGGGTTGACTGAGGGGAAGGGTCGACGTTACAAAGACTAAATAAAGAGCTTGTTATGATAAGGGATCTAGTTATCAAGAGATGTGGAAAACGTATAAATGCTCTGATTCCTTGTGATAAAGGCAAATGTCATGCTCGCTGATTGGGTTACAAACCCTATGTGGTTCATAGGGGGGAAAGTGTAATAGTTCATTTTTGTTGTAGCAGAATTGGCAGATTCTTGATTGATTGATTAATGATGAAAACCCTTTATGGCTGTTGCAATATACCATGTCACTAATGACAAGTGTCACGCGGCGGACTAGCAGCGTGCCTGGATGTCGGCGGAGTGGAGCAAGCCAAGACGCATAGGCGAGCAGATCCAGGGAAACACGGGTTTAATGGTGAAATACACGGGTAAACTCCACGGAACATCACAATGACAGACCTAGGGAGACTAACTCAGATGCGGACTAAATACAAAAGACGGGGCAGACTCGGCAGGACACGGAGTACAATCAGACAAATCAACTACAGGTGGTTTCCATCAGGTGCTGAACACGAGGAGCAAGGGGGGTGTGGCACACACGGGGCTCTCATGGACGGAGCATGACAGAACCCCCCCCCTAAGGCGCGAACTCCGGGCGCACCTCAGGGAAGGGACGGACGGGACGCGGGTATACTGGACCTGGAAGACAAAAGGAAACAGGTTAACAAGGGACAGGGAGCAGGATGGAGACACAGAACAGACAGAGGGGCAACAGCCAGGACAGGAGCTGACACAAAACAGGAAACGCGGACAGCCGAACAAGGAACGGGGACAGAGGAGGAACAGCGGGAGGCGAGACAAAAGGGCCAGGGGTGAATGGAGTAGACACAGGGGGGCAAGGAGCAGAGACGGGAGGAACAGGGCGAGGAGCAGAGAGAGGGGGGCACACAGGGAAGGGCGGAGGAGCAGGGGGAGCCCGAGGGCCCCAAGGCGGGCGACGGGCAGCGGCCGGAGGAGCCGCAGGCAGAGGGACAGAGGGAATCGGAGGGGACCACAAGGGAGCAGGAGGGGACACCAGGGAAGGACACAAGGGAGCACCAGGGAACACAGATGAAGGAGAGGAGGGAGGGAAAGCCGCGGCAGGCGATGCCTCAGGAGGAGCCGGCCCAGGTGCGACCGATGGACGAGCCGCAGGAGGCGTGACCCGCGGCGACCAAGGAGCCGACCTCTGGGCCCCCGGAAGCGACAGAGGGGGCGAGGACGGCTGGCCCAAGGATGGGCGACAAGGCACAGCCGGGGAACCTGCAGGGGATCGAGGGGGCGAAGCTCCTGGCGATGCAGGTGACCCTCGAGCCCCAAACAGGGCAAACGAGGGTGAGCCCGAGGCTAGGGCGGACGGGACCTGGACCCCGTGTCTATGTCCCCTCCCCTTTCGGGACACCGAGAGGTGGACAGCCTTCGGCAGGGTGGCCCTGTTCGAAGTCTAAGTGTCCCCTGCAAAGACGTTCCTGAGGGGTCCCAGTCAAGCTCCTCTCCCAGGGAGGAGGAGTTGGGGACCTCCTCGGGGCTAGGGGTCAGGGCCAGACACACCGGAGCTGGGTCCGGAGTCACAGGGGTTGGGACAGGAGTCACTGTGGCGAGAGGACCAGGGAC
The DNA here is from genome assembly GCA_019775895.2 of Stomatorhinus ivindoensis. Lineage (NCBI taxonomy): Eukaryota > Metazoa > Chordata > Actinopteri > Osteoglossiformes > Mormyridae > Stomatorhinus > Stomatorhinus ivindoensis. The sequence goes on along the minus strand of JABFEB020000060.1, from coordinate 28,890,235 downwards.
GGGAGCCTCGCGGGCGAGAGGACCAGAGACGGTAGCCTCGGGGTTGAGAGTCACTGGGTCAAGAGGGACTGGGGCAAGAGGGACTAGAGTCACTGGGGTCACGGGATTCAGAGCCACCGGCACTGGGGCCGGGGCAGGAGTCGCTGGCACTGGGGCCGGGGCAGGAGTCGCCGGCACTGGGGCCGGGACCTGAGTCACTGGGGAGGCCATGGCTGCGGGCGTGTCTGCCGGAGACGCGGCAGTGGCAGCGGGCGTGTCTGGCAGGAGATGCGGCAGTGGCAGCGAGCGTGTCTGCCGGAGACGCAGCAGTGGCAGTGGGCGTGGCTGCCGGAGACACGGCCTGGGCAGCAGACACTGGGGCGGCTGCGGGCTTGGCAGCCGACTTGGAGGCGGCAGCGGGCGTGGCAGCCGACTTGGAGACGGCGGCGGGCGTGGCAGCCGACTTGGGGGCGGCTGCGGGCTTGGCAGCCGAACCTGGGGCGGCTTGGGCTGCGGGCGTGGCTGCCGTGGCTGCGGGAGCAGGCGAGCAGGACAGCCGGGCAACTGGGGCAGGCGTCACCGGCACGGGGCCTGGGGCAGGAGTCACTGGGGCCGGGACAGGAGTCTCTGGGGCCGCGGGCGCGGCTGCAGGTGATGCTGCCGGAGCGTCAGCGAGCGTCGGCACTGTCTAGCGGGGAGGCGTGGCCTCACCCTTCCCCCTGGGAGGCATCAACTCGGCAGGTGTGGCTACCTGGGATGTGGCCGTGGCAGCCGGCTGGGAGGCGGCTGTGTCCTGGGCAGCTGAACCGGGGGCGGCTGCGTCCTGGACAGCCGACTGGGCGGCGGCTGCGGGCCTGGCAGTCGGCTTGGGGGCGGCTGTGTCCTGGGCAGTTGAAACCGGGGCGGCTATGTCCTGGGCAGCCGGAACTGGGGAGGCTGCATCCTGGGCGGTCGAACCTGGGGCAGCTGTGGGCCTGGCAGCCGAAACTGGGGCGGCTGCGTCCTGGGCAGCCGACTGAGAGGTGGCTAGCTGGAGTGCGGTTGCCGAAAGTGGCGCTGCCCCTTTAAGAGTCGCGGGTACTCTGTGAACGGCGTCCCAGACAGCCCGTATCCCCCACTGCTCCACAGAGAGACAGGCATTAGAGCGGGGTGACTGGTCCGGAATGCTGGGGAACATCGGTTCAGCGAATATGCAGGTAGGCGACTCACCAAGGATGCGTGGAGGCTCGCTCTTGCCTGTCCGCCTGGACGGCGGTCTTTCTGGGCTGCAGGTGGGCAGCGGGTCTGGGGAAACGCAGGCAAGCGGCTTCTTCCGCTTCTTTTCCTTTCCCTTGGGCGCGGGGGAAAGCCCTGCGCGTTGGATGGGGAACTCGTCCTCCAGCAAGTCTCCCCGGAAATAGAGATCAGCCAGCCCGAGGGCGATAATCCTCTCCATTTCCAGGTCGTCCTCTGGCAACCCCGGGGAATTGAAGGAGGCGTGCCCGACTGGGAGAGAGAAAGCCGCCTCTCGTTCTTCCGGCTCATCTGGCACGCGCGTCGATCCTTCTGTCACCCATTCTGCCAGGTCGCTGAGGGTGTCGTCCGCCTCTTGAAGCGGGGCGACCCCGAGGAGGAGGTCCCGACTCCGGCAGGCGAGCAGTAAGGAGTACGGGTCCTCCTGGACCTCTGGTACCCCCAGCCAGCCCTGTGCCTCCCGGAGCAAGCGGGCATGGAAATCCCCAGCATGCTGGGGAGAAGCGTCTTTAGAGCGGTCTGTCATTCTGTCACGCGGCGGACTAGCAGCGTGCCTGGATGTCGGCGGAGTGGAGCAAGCCAAGACGCATAGGCGAGCAGATCCAGGGAAACACGGGTTTAATGGTGAAATACACGGGTAAACTCCACGGAACATCACAATGACAGACCTAGGGAGACGAACTCAGACGCGGACTAAATACAAAAGACGGGGCAGACTCGGCAGGACACGGAGGAGTACAATCAGAAAAATCAACTACAGGTGGTTTCCATCTGGGGCTGAACACGAGGAGCAAGGGGGGTGTGGCACACACGGGGCTCTCACGGACGGAGCATGACAAGAAGTACCAGCAAAAAAACTGGCCATCAACCTGACTATACATATACAAACATCATATTATAGGGGGTAGACAGGTCAGGGAGACGGGGGATATAGGAAGAACAGAAAAAACAGAATTACATGAGGAGAGAAGAATAAAAAAACAGTCCCCAGACAGTACTCCAGTAGGGAGTACGATGTAGGAACAGAGAAAAAACACCCCAGAAACATAAGCACATAGTCACTACACCATACAACATAAAAAGTCGTGACTCGCAACAGGGGAGGGAAATGGGGAGGTGGAGGTAGCCCAGCATAGACAAACAGCCATCCAGTCTTGCAATAAACAAAGAGGATTGGGGGAGAGGAATGCAAGAGAGTCTCACAGTCTTGTTCTTCTGGGGGAGTTGTTGAATTCAGCAGCGGCCTTGGCTAGGCCAGTGCTGATTAGGGGGGAGCCAAAAGCAGATAGAATAGGGTTGTTTGGGTTTTCCAGCAAGAAGCTGTAATTTCACAGCTCCTCTAATGTCCATGCTGGTCTCCGCCATCCAAAGTCTTTTGCAGAGCTGTGAGCTTATCCGTGATGTTATGCAATCTGCGATCAATAGACACAGTGATGTTATCCAATCTGCGATCAATAGTATCCAATTTGCGATCTGTGATCACAGTCTGAGTGCCAACAGCTCTGCGAAGTCCATCAATCATCCCGGCCAGCCTAGTGGGGCTTTGAGCGGCTATCACCGTTTTCTTCAATTTTCGATATACCAGGGCAATGCCTAATCCAATCAGCATAATACCTGTAATCATGGTTCGAATTGGTAGTTATCTTCGATGTTCTCCACAGCAAGAGCTGCCAGACACATGACCCTCTACTTCTCCCATCCGTCCATCGTGTAGCCAGCTGCAACGTTCCTGCAGGACAGTCAGGTTCCCCCGAACCTGTGCTTCTCTTTGAAGAGATGGTGTCAGTTGCTTTGAGAGACCAACTGATCAAATCCATAATTTTCTTAGTTTGAAGAGCAGGGCTGAGAGATTCTCTCAAGTATAAGACAATAGACTGGACAAGACGAGAGGAGCAAAGCAGGGAAGATAAGGGGAGGGAGAGGGAGAAATTTGGTTCCATTTATGTCGTTGAGAGGCTGCAAGAACATTGTTTTCCCTTTGGATGTTTTGTTGTGGATCTGTTCCCAGTTGCAGAATTGAGGATTCAAGGATGCTGTATTTTTATTTTTATGTTTTTTGCTCGCTGTTCGCTTTTTTGGATTTTACCCTCATTTTCTCTGTTACTCTTACATGAAATTTTGGATATTCAAGACTTGGGACCAAATAGCCGACGAGCTGTGGACTTTCACCATTACCATCCACCATCTGGACTGTAAGACCGTTACGTTCTTACAGTATCATTCATTGTTACAGCAAGTGTAAAGTAAAAGAAGCAACCTGCCTGATCTCTCAAGGGTCTAATTATTTATGTAGAGATGTGGGTTAGCGTTCGGCTATCTCAGCTATGTCCTTCACAATGTGATGATAAACACCTAGTTTCAGTGCATTGGTTGTTTTTATTAGCAAGTATGTAACCCAGTCCACCATGTAATTAAATATCTGTCATATGGGCCAGACTCTGTAAGACTTGATAAGGAAGCCATGAGGAGAATGAAGACCATATCGTGTACATAGCTTAATCTGAGGAATGGACAGCACAACATATTTTCGTAGAATTAATTCTAATTCTTGATTAAGACTAACGCACAAAAGATTTATCTGTTTTGCTACAATGACTTTGTCAAACCCAATTTCTAATGGCAACTTTGAGCAATATGTGGTTAACTGATATTGATTTTAATACTGTTAGTCACACACATGCAAATTCAAATTTTAAAGAGAGGGAGCTCCAAAAACATATATTTATAACTTTTGTCACTACTAATTTCTGCTAAATCTGCTGTTATTCTTTCAAACAATACATTTTTGTTCTCCTTACACAATAATAAATGTCTGGCTAGAAGATGGATAGGACATGGATGTTAGCAAGGGAGATGTCCAGCCATGCTGAATAAAAGATCAATAGTGTGATATTACTTTAATATACTCTGAGAAACCCATCTTACTCATACACACATACACATTCTGTCCTTTGACTTTCACAAATACATAAAAACCAGGAACCAAAACTGTCCTATTATTCCTCTACCGCACAGCACTAAATTTCACAGTTCTGCTCCACTGTGATTTGAGACTAATGAGTGTAGATGTGTGTAACCTTTTCAAACTAGAATTTGTAAACACTTTGTGTACAGCAATTTCCATAAGAGTCCAAAGGAGGTTTGTCAAATAAATTAATATTTAATTGTAGCAGCACCACTGTTGTGCTTTGTTACAATTCCCCATTGTTGTTTTTTTTGCATTGTTTTTTTTGGTTGGATAGTCACAGCAGATAATATGATTAAAAACATCCCAGATAGTGCTATATTTGAGACTGAGCCAACAGTAACAATAGGGAGCTGGGTCTTTGTCACTGTTATGCAGGCTGTAGGGGATGCCACGTGGTAGGTCTGCAGTACTCAATACTGCATGGCACGTGGTATTCTGTAGCTTTGCCACCTTGCAGAGTTGTGGGATCGATTCCAGGCCCCCTTTGACTATGGGGTTTTCCTGCCCCATTAGTTGTTGCCAGGTTTCCTACAGGCCTTCCAGTTCTCTAGCAGGGCCTGCTGTCTGCCTTTAGCAAGTATCCTGTGAAGGTTTGGCTTCATCAGACAAGCCATGAATACAGTCGTCTGACTAGATTAGCAGTTATTGAAAATAGATAGACAAAGTTCATGTAGGGCTGCTGGTTACTCAGAAAGGCACTACATTTCATTAATCAGCCTTACTCAGTCTAACAGTGGAATGTTACCAAAATGACATATTTATGACTGGGCATCATCTTGAAGCCTAAGAAATTGTCTTCTTTCATAGCTAACATTACACTTCCTTTTTGGCAAAAACATTGTGTGATTGCTTCCAGACATGTTTAGCTCTCGCTTTATGCAAATTCAGTAATAGACAAGTGCACCCATATGAACAATTAAGGTTTTGAATGGAAAGCCATTACCTCTGGTCTACTAGCTCCAGTAGGATCTGTCTGCGAAGGTTGCCAGATGGAGTCAGACTTTCCGGCAGCCCATCCTGAGGTGGGTTCAGTCGGGTAATTTAATCCTTTGATTAACTTTAACAGTGTGTTGGTAAGCTACTGAGAAAGCTTGTGAAAATATATTTTAAATGGACTCCAACTGTTGTGAGATGTAGTTGTGATATACTTGATAAGTCAGCCGACACCCATTGTTAGGTCCATTCATACAGTGCTACAGTACATACCATTTAATGTAGTGCTAGACTATATACCCATTCACATGGTGCCTATCAGTCAGTACTACATAATGTACTGTGGCAAGCAAGCAGGCATGGGAGACAAGGGTGCAGGTTTGATTTTGTTGAAAATGACAAAATGTGGAGATGAGTTCTGTAGTGATTCATTTTATTGTACTGTATAATAGATAAAACAGTAGAAGTTATGAAGCAGAAGAAACTGAGAAGTAGCACACACGTGAATCTCTGAGAAGTGTACATGTCAAGGTCTCAAACCTGTCTGGGGCCCTCCACAAAGATAAGGTGTTCTTAGCTTCTACGCCCAAGGACAGATCCCAGTGTTTTTCCAGAAAAATCTGTTTGCTTAGAGCTATTAAACCACATGGAAAAATCCCCGCAGTCTATATTAAAGGTCACAAGGAGATCACATGTGAGGGAGGACAGCAAGGTGCAAAACATTTAAAAGTAGGAAGATTATATATTTGAAAACGCACAATTTCCCACAAAATGAATACCCACTTAAGGGTAAGACTTGTTCATAAAGCTGGTACATACAAGGTATGGTGATGAAGGGGCCACAGCCAGCAATTTGAGGGAGGTGCTTCTTCATCCAAACAGACTGGCACGGTTCTTGCTGCCCGGATGGATCAGCTGGGAGGTGGTAGTCCCCTCAGGCTGAGTGTCCTCCAGGATCTCTAGTTTTGAGGCCAGAGTGGACATAAGCAGCTTTTATAATTCTCTCCTTGACCTTCTCTCAAGTGCAATTGCATCCCATGGTTGGGACAGTTAAGAACTGCAATCCACGTCCTACAAGCTCACATGCTGACTAACTGCTGGAGAAGCACAGTTACTATCAGTGGATTCCTGCTGTAGCATCATAGCATACTACCAATTTTTAAGGTGCTAAACAGATACATGTCGTTTAATATTACAAAATCTATGTATTCATATGCTACTGGAGTACAGGCTGCCTTTTAATAATACAGAATACCCATGTGCATGTATTATTAGAGATATACCTATTATTTAGTACTGCAGAATGTATCAACTCATGCAATACTAGTGTCAGGCCCTCAGGGGCAGGACCCAGCGGGTACAACGGGAATGCTGATAATCAGCCACCAATAAGCCTTCCAATAAGCCCAGCAGCGAGACCGGCACAACGCGAAGTATTGCGTTCATGACTGTGACCACTACCAAGCGTTCTATTGTCTTGCGTCTGCCCGCTTACCCGTACCTTTCCCATTTGCCTTTTGTGCCACCCCTAACTCTCTTCCTCACCTCCCCAGCCCAGGTCCCGTCCTTGACCCGATTCCCTGTCCTTCCCCGGCTGTGTTCGTCTCCCCTTCCCCAGTGTGTTTGTGTCCTGTCATTCTTCGTGGGATTGATCAAACCGGCTTTCGACCTCTGGACTACCCCTCGACTACGACCATCGCCTGCCCCTTCCAATTACCGTCGCCCTTCTCGCCCTTCACGGGCATCCTTCCCCCACCGGGTGATCCAACTCCATCTTCCCATTCGGAGGATTCCCTCTCTTGTTAACCTCCCGATCACCCCCATTAAAACCTCGATTTCACCTGCATTACTGAGTCCGGCTCTCTCCTTCCCGTCCCTCGTGACAACTAGAGTATACACCTATCATTTAGTACTACAGAAGGCAGTCATGTGGTACTACATCTTATACCTCTTCATTTAGTACTGCGGAATGTACCTCTTCATACACTACTATAGTCTATATTTAGTACTGCAGAATGCATAGTACTAGTCAGAAATTTGGACATGTCAAGCTGCCTACAAAGAAGAGTGAGTGTCACATCACATGACTTGACCACCTGACCTAAACACAATAGAAAGAGGGATTTGACCAGAAAGTGAAGGGAAGCTAGCCAATGAGTGCTCAGCCTGTGTGGGACCTCTTTCAGGACAGCTGGTAAAGCATCCCAGGAGGCCACCTCATGGAACTGCGGGCGAACAGAAGGTAGGGTCAGCCAATCCCAGGAGCAATTGCCGACCCTGAGATTTGAACCAGGAACTTTCCCAACTCAGAGAGCTAGCTGCCCCAGTCAATATTTTTATTTATTTTAATACTTTTTTGGGCAGTGCATAATTCCATATATGTTATTTTATAGTTTTATAGTCTTTATAATTGTTTTAAAATGTATAAATAATTATTCTAAACCTTTCTGTGGGTGGGTGTGTCCAAACTTTTGACTGGTATTGTACCTCTTCATAGAGTCGTATAGTACGTATTGCTTCATTTAGTACTACAGTGCACAACCCTTCATTTAGTTCTGCAGAACTTAACTCTTCATGCTGTACTTTATATCTCTTTATTTAGCACTGCAATATATACCTCTTCATTAATTACTGCGGAATGCACCTCTTGTGCTGAACTATAGTTTATACCTTTTCATTTAGCCCTACAATATATACCTCTTCATTAATTATTGCGGAATGCACCTCTTGTGCTGAACTATAGTTTATACCTTTTCATTTAGCACTACAATATACACCTCTTCATTATTTATTGCGAAATGCACCTCTTGTGCTGAATTATAGTTTATACCTTTTCATTTAGCCCTACAATATATACCTCTTCATTAATTATTGCGGAATGCACCTCTTGTGCTGAACTATAGTTTATACCTTTTCATTTAGCACTACAATATACACCTATTCATTATTTACTGCGAAATGCACCTCTTGTGCTGAATTATAGTTTATACCTTTTCATTTAGCACTACAATATATACCTCTTCATTATTTACTGTGGAATGCACCTCTTCATGCTATACAGTACAACAGATTGTACTTCTTTATGCAGTATAATGCTACTACATACAGTCAGGTCCATAAATATTGGGACATCGACACAATGCTAACATTTTTGGCTCTATTTTTGCCCCAAGTCTTTGGAACCATCTTCCAGTACAGCTGCGAATTACTCAGAACCTGGACTCTTTTAAAACTAATTTG
>JABFEB020000060.1:28866005-28879642 GCA_019775895.2 Stomatorhinus ivindoensis | reverse complement strand
TGATCGGAGAAGAATAACTGAACATATTACACTCAGAGCACGGAACAGGAGACATGGCGTTGTACTTACGTTTAGGCATTTAGATGGTTCTAACGGAAATGATGTAATGACCAATCAAACTAATCCGATTCTCTCCAGTGTGGGGAAGCAAATGAGAGCGAGCCAGGAGGCAGGGCGGGCGGGAACCGGATCCCACGTCTGTGCCCCCTCCCCTTACGGGACACAGATATGCGGGGCCCTCATTGCGGTGGCCCGGGCCGGGGTCTACTTATGCCCAGCAAAGATATCCCCGAGGGGTCCCACTCGAGCCCCTCCTCCAAGGAGGAGGAAGCGAAGGTGATGGTGTTTGGGACCTCCTCGGGGGCTGGGGTCAGGGCGGGGCGGGCTGGAGACACATGGGCTGGAGAAGGAGTCTCTGGGGTTGGAGTCTCTGGGGCAGGGGCAGCCAGGACAGAGGCTGCGAGCTGGGCAGCCAGGACAGAGACTGTGGGCTGGGCAGCCGGGGCAGATGCAGAGGCGGGCTGGGCAGCCAGGGCAGATGCAGAGGCGGGCTGGGCAGCCAGGGCAGACGCAGAGGCAGGCTGGGCAGCCGGAGCAGAGGCAGAGGCGGGCTTGGCAGCCGGAGCAGACGCAGATGCGGGCTGGGCAGACGGAGCAGGGATGCGGGGTGGGCAGATGGAGCAGGCGATGTGGGCTGGGCAGACGCGGCCGTTGCAGCTGGAGCAGGCGGCGCAGATGCAGCCATTGCAGCCAGAGCAGCTGACATGGAAGCGGCAGCGGGCGGAGCGGGGGGGGTTCCTCCCCCTCATCCGCGGGGAGCCGAGCCGGAAACAGAATCCCAGTTCCGACGCGAATGGTCAGAGGACCGTCTTCCTCCGACCTTCTCCCCTTGTGCTTCTTATTCCTTTCTGCGCGAGACGGAGGAGGCACAGGTCCCCAGGACCCGGCCGACACATCCGCTCCATGCGGGTAGCGCAGCGGGGCTTGCAGGGCTCTTCCATGGGCAAGCCGCTGTCGCAGCTTTCGCAGGTCATAGTGCACCGCTTGCAGAGGGTACGCGTCACAGAGCGGGGATAGCTCAAATAGACGATCCTCCGCTCTTCATTATGTTATGACCGCTGCCGGGCGGGCGAGCAGGAAGCAGGCAGGAGGCAGCGACGTAGCAGGGAAAGGGATATTTGGCTTGGAAACTGACAACACCAGGAGAACCACACGGACTAGGGCACATAATACAAAATGACGGATCTCGGGAGACTAACTTGGACACGGACAAAATACATGAGACAATCAGGCACAGATTCACAACAGGTGGTTACAATCAGGATCCGACACGAGGTTACGAGGGGTGCGTGGCACACATGAGGCTCTGACAGCCGGATCATGACACCAACGATATTCTCCTTCTTCTTCGTTCTGGGAAATTTGTTAATGGTCACCAGCAGTTAAATCCTGAGATTCTCATAAGAGACCCCATTTCAAATGAGCCATTTCATTCATACCAAGCTATCAAACTAGCCACTGTAGGTACAGGGGAGCCCTATTGAAATGACACGTAATTAGAATGAATTTGATTTACTGAGCTACTCCTCACACATGTTGTTACGTTTGAAAAGTAATAGGTTACAGATTACTAGTTACCCTGCTAAAATGTAAATGTAATACTGTAGCTAATGTAATCATTGTGATTACTTCATCAAACTAATGTAACATTACTTTTGCTTACTTATTTAAGAAATGTTTTTAACTGAGAAATAAAGCTCAAAAGTCCTAACTGGCTGTGTTGTCTGAAAATATGCCAAAAGAAGGTATTTTTTCATGGTGAAAAAAAATTATAAAATGAATGTTATGTTCTTTATATATGCTTTTTAGCAAAAAGAATATATTAGGATGTAATCATCAACATTTTGATATGTACCTGTAATTTAATTACATTTCTTTTCAGAAACTGTAACAGATTACAATTACATTTATTTAGAAATTTCATTATGTAATGCTGTTACATGTACCTATTTTCTCCCTAAGAATGCGGAAAAATATATTGCGACACACTACTGACAGCATATGTACATTTGGCAATAGAAGAAGCAAATTTCCTCATTGTGCATCATGTCAACATAGCAGAATATAACAGATGTAGCAAAGTCATCACACTCAAGCCCCTTGGAGTCACCAGGATGTGTATTTAATAAATCAGTTTTGATAAATGGTGCTTCAACATAATATTGATTTTGACAAGCTTTCTTTGTAGATCTTCTTCAATTACCACCTGGACTGACAGCACTGTCACGCTTAAATGCCAGACCTACAGTAAGTGTCTTTCTTAACCTGTCTGAACATAACCTCGCACCTTGATGAAAGAGAGTCTTCAAGCATCAGAAAGTCAACCACAAAGTTGCATTTTGGAACTGAGCTTTGCCTTTATTCAACATGTGATTACACTGACGTGATGATAATTATTCCCTTAATTGAAGCATTTTGACACAACTGGATAAGAACAGACATTGATCATTCTGGATTGCAAAATTCAATATAATAAAACTGTTTCAGTCCAGTTTTAATGAGCATATGTGACCTTTAGACCCATGTGGAATTGTGGAAGGTAACCCAAGGTAATTATTTTAAATCTATATCTGGAACATTTCCTAACGGAAAAAATGCAGAAAAAAATCATCTTAGGTAGTTCATCTCATATAGCATTTGTTCAGCAAATACTAATTCTCTGAGTATCATGTATCACCCATATAAGGGGGTGGGCAAAATGAGCAAAACACCTGAAAAATATATCAATATTAAGGGCATAATAAGGAGTCTAATTTAATTTTCTATCTCACCAGCAGTGACTTGTACAGGATTTTGGACCATTCTTCAAAAAATAAAGCCCTTGTTTCAGCAGGGATGAGTGTAGTGGAAATCTACTTTGTCATCTGATGCCTACAACATCTCAGAGCAGACCACTTTTACAGTATACATATATTACAGATTGGCATTCAGCCTAATATGACTTCCTTATGTAGCTCTGTTTGTCATTGCAATTTAGTTACGTCCTTTTCCATACAGTGGCCTCCAACCTTATTTATAATGAGAGCTATTTCCTCAAAGGGAATAATCTGGAGAGCTACAGAGTCACAACAGTATATTTTGCTAGGAGGAGAATGATGGTCTGATTGCCACGATTGACTAGGAATCATCACAAGCAATTGGCACCAGTAGAAGTTTTTCATAAGATAAAACAATATTAATGGGGTTATGGTGGTCTAGGTTCTTTTACAGATGTGGGAGGGAATCAGTTTCCCAATGATTCAGCCAAGCTCATTTGACTACTATAGTCCAAAGTCAAATTTTAAAGTGTATTTCTCTTTACCTGTGTAGGCAGACTTTGTTACTCATGTTTAATTTTATAATCTTAAAGTGGTCAATGCTGAGCAGTTGTGAGATCAAGTCCATTCAGCTGACGGGTCCATTTAAGTAAAAGAAATCAGACTGAACTTTGTCAGGGCACGCCATGCAGCTAATCATGTTTATCTTATGTAATCATATACTTTGTTCATTCAGGGCTAGTTCAGTTTCATTACTCTGGATAAATGTTGGCACAGGGTTAGAGATTAGTCAGGACAGTGATGTCACCCCAAACAAACCCATACACCATCACTGTACTTCCTGCCAGCTTATATATCTGCCAGCACCCAGTCTGGTTTCAGAAGCTTAGCGTATCTCCCAGGACAATTTATTTCTGAGCTGTCAAGTCTAAGATAATGAGGACAAAAGCTTAGAAAAATATTTTAACATAAATTAAAATGTTTATTATGAATATTGGAGAAATGAGAGCTCTATCCTGAATAAATGGTTTTGTGGCTTTGTGTCTCGTAATTGTCAGCTGGACACACTGATGCGTTACCGCTCTATCTGTGTGACCAATGTGCTAATAGCCTAGAGCAGGGCAAGACCACAGTGCTCATCATCAGAGACAAAGAAAAACTCCTTGTATTACACCAATGCACATGTGTACAAGCAAAAGAAGAAGAAAGAAAGAAATAACACAATTTATCCTATTCATTAAAAGTGTAATGAGGGCTACTGTTATAACCAATGGGTGAGCAGGGGATTTGCTGAGCGAGGAATCAAGGTCGGCAGACGAAGATCCAGGAAACGGGGCTTATTCTGGGCAAACAGGCAGGTACAGAACGGTAAAAACAATGTCAATGACCGGACTGGGGAAACAGACTTGAACGCGGACTTAAATACACAGGACGAATTAGATATACATGACAAGATAAACAGCTGGTTACAATCGGGGTTTCACACGAGGTTAATGAGGGGGCATGGCACATAGGAGTTGCAGGTGTCACAGTGAGCACCATGCACACTCCATCCAGCCGCTGTGCCTCAGCTGTTAAAATGGGGGCTGGATGCCCAAAGCCGTCAGACTGTGCAGGCACATAAGGATGTGTTTTATAAAACAATTACTGTGCCTACAAAAAATTATTCTTCACCTCTTTATGCCAGCACCACTGAAAGTAACAGATTTGAGCAAATAAATGTAAAACATCCAGCTGTATGGAATCAGTCTTACCTGAAAAACATGCAGCTTTTCTGTCAGAAGCTACTTTCTAAAACTTCAATTTCCCAAGAAGCAGTGAAGTGAGGCCAGCTGCTAGCCTGTACTTGTGTCTTCCAGCAGCTGAGGTGTAATTCTTTATGTGATTGTAATAATTCTTGGATCCTCAAAGAGAGGCTGTCACAGTTTATCACAGTAGTAATGAAGTTCTAGGATCTCTATTTTTTAATGTGGTTTCTAGCAGCTGGCATGCAATAAGTTTAACCACTAGAGTTTATTTATCTTGACTCTGAACCAAATTGCATGGGGTCGTTTTGCTGGATGTCATGCTTGAATCCCTCTTCCCTATGCCTCTTTCCATTCTTATAAATACACAGCACTTAGCGAGATCTAAACAGCACTACCAGGAATGATAAAATGGGTCCATGTTATGGATGATACAGAGGACCATTTGCATGATTAAGCTAGCTGCCACTGGAAACGTTTATTCACTAAACTGATAAGAGTGTTAATGAATCAGGCCACACTCGCTGTACATGACTACAGCATTTTTAAATTTCATTACACAGTACAGGATGATTGGAGACTGTCCAGCATAATGAAAGAGTGCTTACCAGATAAATGTGTAATTGTTTAATGGTCTATGACAGAAAGGGAAGTTTCATGAATAAGAAGTATGTTGAGCTGTTCCAGGCACATCCCCCAGGGTCAAGGCCCCGGGCAGTCCCAGCACATGCCGGAGGAACTATATCACCCTCCTGCTGGCTTGGAAAAGCTGGGGCATCCTCCAGAATGAGCTAGAGCTAGAATCAAGTGTGATCTGCTGGGCAGACTGCCTCTACTATCCTCCTCAGGAAAAACAGGATGAAGATGAAGGATGTATGTCAAAGACATGTTTCTAGGATGAGAAAATGCCAACTGTATATTTATTTGTTTGTTCTGTGTTGATGTGCAAATAAAGTCATTTTTGTTTAGCTTGTAGTCAATTAAAATGTTTCCCATCATGACACAATACATTCTCATGTCTGCTTGTGCTTATGAACCCATTTGATCAGATTCAACTGCCACCATCAAGACCAACACAAAGGCCTTCAACTTGATAGGAGCTATCAAAAGTAAAATAGCATCCCAGGGGATTTTCTGCAAGGGTTTTGTCTTTGTGAGAAAGAAACTCTAGACAACAATATAAAGAAATGCTGCTATATTCTGACTCAGCAGTAATGTTCATATGGACTCGATTTCTCACCATGCAGTTACAAATATGGATCATTAACCAGCAAACTTTCTATTAAACATCGAAATAAATAGTTCCAGTACTAAAACACATTACCTTATGTAGCCACCACTGTTTGCATGGCACAAAAATAAACTTTTTTTGTGTTAATTTTTAATTACACTAAATGGAAAAATGTGTATAATTACATCATTTACATACATATTTATGGTATATTTTATGTAAGGGTTAATGCATGACCTTATGTAACCTGTTTATATCACAGTCACTATTCATTTGGCTTACACGTTTGTACCTAAAGACATCATTTTAATTTTTACAAGCTAAAAATTCATTTATTAGTAGAAATACATTCTTCAAGCAATGACATCAAAAGACATTCTATTATATTCCGCAATTCTGTTTACCTTCTGTTAATTTACAATTTTGTATTCTACATTTGTAATGTTAATTAGAATTAAATATTATAATCACAACTCTACTACAATGATTCACCTGTGCGGTTATAGAAAGTTAATCGATCAGATTTGAGAATTCAACAGTGCTGTATTATGGAATATACACATATATTTTAAATGTAATATACATGTATAAGTACACCTAACTTAAATATTGACTGACATGTCACAATATGCTTTATATTGCTAAGAGGGCCAGTGTGATGTGTCTAACACTGAACAGCAAATGGCTTTGATGGCCAGGAGAGTGCCTTCAGATGCAGTGGATCCCGTCTCCATCCCATCATTCCATCTTCTTGCTATGGAGTGATGAGAGCCATCAAAACTGGGGCAGAGCAGAGGCTCCAGTAAGGCAGAGGCAAAGTACGGGCTGAAGAAAAATCTCCAGATGTGTGGGGCGAACAGCTGGGAGTGTTTATAGCGCAGTCCTGTTACACGCAGATGAAAGGAGAGGCTTCCAATTACTGCTGACTCCTATTATGTCTTGCTGTCATTGGAAAAGGGGCGCTGGAATATCAATAAGACTGCAGTGGCGTGTGGGGGCCGCCTACATGCTTCTCAGGAAATCATTATAGGATGGTGAAATGTAGGAAGTGGTGGATAATGCGTGGGATGAACTGGAAGGTAGAGAGCTTTCATCAGACCTTAAGTGCAGAGGAACAAAGTTAAAGCAGTAAAATATGTAATATAGGCATATTTAGCCTACCCTACAATCATACATTCAGAGAATAGTTTTGTTCATAAATACAAAGCATTTGAAACAATAATTTCCATTATTTTCAGATTTAAAAATTGAATAAAATGAAAATAATAAATGAATAAAATAAATAAATAAATGAAACGTTGACCAGGATTTGTGTAAGAATATAATCTCACTAACTGGCTTTATTTCAAAGAAGAAATACACTCAGTTTAGACATGACACCATTTTTACTTTATTTTAGGGAAAAAAACATTTTGGATGACCCAGTCTGGCACAGAGCGTTTTATATTACAAAAGGAAAGGCTACAAATCTTCATAATTTTTACAAATATGACCATTTTCAAAAAATAAAACTTTGAAGCAAACTCTCCCTGTACTATGAGAGCGCAGCTCTGGACAAAGCCACCGTACAAGATCCCTGAGCAGACACAGGGAGAGAGACCTCTCCTTTCCTCCCAGTTTGCTCTTGTTCTGAATATCAGCCGCCCTGGGGCTGCATTTGCAATGGCTAGCATCTGGCAACTGGTAACATGGTGCCAATACTGTCACCATGGTAACCATGGTCACCAAAGACCCATGACCACGCTTGTTAGCATGGTTTGTTGAGAATGACCAGGAAAGCATTAAGGGTTTCCTTAAAAGGGATTTCCTGACTAATCTCTAGAAAAACTAAGCATGAAAAACAAAATCTACTACTAGGTTTTTAAGAAAAGAACCTGTAGAATTGAGTCCCTAAATATGATGTGGCCCAAATTCCCATTCTTCTGTGAATCCTAAAAGGTGTAATAGCTGGCTAACATACACAAATACAGCACAAGATAAAGGAGTTTCTTTTCCGCTGGCCAAAAGCAGAGCAGAGCAAGAACTTCCAACACAATTTTTAAATCGTATTTTGGGACTGCTAAATTTTTTTAAATATAGGCACTCAGAGTGGGGTGTGTCTGATGTAAAGCCAATTATTTTAGGCTGCAACAGTTGAACACATTAATTAGACAATGACTGGGTATCCCGCAAAGAAAATGCTTATTTCATCATTATTAATTGCAACACCTCCTTTGTTTCTCCACCTCAATAAATTTAAATACTAACGGGCAAAAGCATGCTTACAAGCCAAGATTACATGGTGCAATAAGTTAAGACAAAATGTTTCCAAACAAGACTAATAGCTTCCCAGAGACTTGTGTGTAATCCAGTCAATGTCAGAACAATGAAAAAGTCAACGTTTTCCTGGGAGAAATACAGACAAGTACTGAAATGAAGAATGAGAAACTAATGAGTGGACTGCAAGGTGGATATGTAAGTCATTATTCCAGGAAGGTGGGTGTGTAAGCCCCCCACTCCAAGTGTTCTATACACTGTGCTATGAATAGACACACTAACACGATACGAAAAATAATTACAGAGATTCTCGTCCAAAATTGACTAATTGTGACTGTGATAAGGTTGTGCTTCTGTACAGGTTTTTGGTTTTCTTTTTAATTCAATGCTGTCACACTTGATATCTGTTTACCAGAAAGATCCATCAGTGTTTGGCACCACCTGAATCTATGGGATAAAAACAGGGGTGGGATGAGTGACCACTTTTCATGCACTATGGCTTTTCCAAAAATCAGAGAGTAAGCTTGGAGGCAGCAGGCCTATCTCTACCACAAGATGCATTAGGAAACAGCACCAGGAACTGCTACAGTAATAGGGCCTGTTCTTCTGTGAGGACAAGAGTCACTCTAACTGAAATGAATTCTCAGTTCCATCTCTCTGTGGCTGCACTGATACCACAACTCATCTGCACCCAAAGAGCAGAGCCCAAGATCAGAACTGAAACCAGACTGACTTAAATAGCTAGTGGAGACAACCCTAAACACCAAACAAGGAGCACATTTCAAAAATGACATTATCTTTGAGTGTCACCCCGGCTGATAATACAAACATCAAATCCAATTAAAATAATGACATTTTGATATAAAGCAATATACTTCGAGTAAAAATTCACATGAGAATTAGCATCAGAATTTAAATGCAGTTTTTATCCTAAAAGGTACAATTCTTCAGGCACAGCATGAACTACCCAGTGAGCTCACATTCAGCAAGCAAGATCTTGGCCAGAAGGGTTTTACAGTCTCCAAGAGACAATGGCAAACTACATTATGAGCATTATGGTCAAATTTTATGTCCTTTATGAGTTACTTATTAACAAATCCATATCTAGTTTACTGCAGAACTTCACGTACATGTCAGTGGCCTTCTTCATGCTCACTCTCTGGACTTTTGGAGAGAAGGGGGGAAAGACGATGACCAAGATGTGTTTCCTTATGACAGGCAACTTCTGAAGAAGCAGTTGTTCCAGGAACAACAGATCCGTGTGCATGTCTCCACCATAAAAGGGTCAACAGTTTATCTCCAGCATGTCCGACTCCCCTCCAGTCAAGTGTCAGGGGTCAGGGGCCAGAGGCCTTGAGGCCCTGCCTCTCCATGATGTTCCACAGCTTGCGCAGGTTGGACTGCGTGATGACGTCATCTGGTTTGAGCTCCAAGGCTCGGAGGTAATTGGCCTCAGCCTCCTGCAGCTTCCCATTGAGATGCAGTATAGCGCCAAGGTTCATCAAGGCTGCAGGATGCTAGAAGATGGTACATGCCAGTCAGAGCCTTAAAACCTGACACTTTCATTTCATATAGTCAATCCACACTATACAGCTCGCAATGTTATCATTCATGGTAGTAATACTTAGGAGCAATTTGTAAATGATCTATTTCAAGGATACATCAAAAGCCCCCCTACATGTTAACTTATTAGGCTGTTAAATAATATGCTAGAAAAAGCATAAACACAGAAAAAGCATAGACACAAAGGCCATACTCAAGAACAAGCATTGATATAGTCACTTTTAACTGCTGTTATAAAACAAAAATCTACTGTTCCCCATTTTCCACACATATGATTTTTGATTCCCATCATATGCAGTTCAGATTGGGTTACATTTCACAGTAAAGGGAAAGGCTGGAATGATGGACGCATTGACCACAGTGTTATTTTTGTTGCCTTTTGAGTTACAGTGTCTGTAATTTAATGACTCAAAACTGGTCGGTGGATGCATGGTGGATTATACATACCAAATGTTTCTCCTTTACCTCATATTTGCTGCCCATGTCATTGGTTTATTTAAAGAGGAATGCAATTCCCTTCCTTGAGTGGAGTTAGGAAAAATTAAAATGTCCCAATGAGATTGCACAAACATATCTGGACTATAAATTTTAGAATGAACCAGTCTTATAAAGTTAGAGATCCTGGTTATTTTTTGGATCAATATCTATTTAAAACACTGAACTAAAAAACTGCAGAGGTATTTAGCATCAGTTCATAAGTTATGGGCCATAAATTCAAAGTCTAATCATCTACAAATGCACCCCATGCTAGTGGCTTCTTAACTATTTCTCAGACCAAGTTTAATCTGACCATGATAATTCAATTATGTACAGAACCCTAGAGGTGTGACAGCAGGAGGTAATACATGCTTGTTTCTCTATACCCTTGATGATGAGGCCACTACCTACACACTCATAGGGTTGTACAGGACCCTGTTAATGACTGCTTTTACCTGCCAACCATCACAGTGAAAGCTCACCCTCGACGTTATGAAATTGAGAACTATCCACAGTTTTCACAGGCTCAAAGAATGCCATTACTGGTCCATTTGGGACTGGGGTGTAAAGCTGGCCAACTTCATTATTTCCAGCTCCAGATCTAACTTAGACTAAGCAAAACAGACATTGCTTCAATGCTGCTTGAAGGGGAAAGCACCCAGGGAACTTATCTTGAATGCATTTTGTCAGTCACTGATAGTAAAAGTAACATAATATCTGCTTAATGAGCCTTCTAACACTAGAACTACTAAACCTGTGCAAATTTGTGTAAATTCTCTGGAACTACTAAGCCAGCACAGATTTGCGCAGACCTTCAGTTCCATTGTCCTCCTGCTTTTGTTGTGTAAACACACTAATCACCTGTGAACCCTGTATTTATTTAGCTCAAATCCAAATCGTCTGCGCTTGAAGCTTGTCTGCCCACTGCTTCGTCTGTGCTTGAAGCTCGTCTGCCTGCTGCTTCATCTACACCTGGGGCTCGTCTGCCCACTGCTTCATCTGCATCCGACACCCTGGCTAGACGCCTTTTTACTTTCGAAGGTCTCTACTGGCAGATAATAGATGAACCAGTGGTGAGAGATTTCCCTGGGGCTGCCCGGATTCACCCCCACAGGCGCTGGAGAAAGCAGAGACTACCTGAAGTAGTTCACAGGTGATTAGTGTGTTTGCACAACAAAAGCAGGAGGACAATGGAGCTGAAGGCCTGTGCAAATCTGCACTGGCTTAGTAGTTCTAGGTATTTTTCACCAGAAAATAAAAAGTTCAGTAATAATCAGTCACAAGAATGTTGGAAGCTATTCAACTTCTGCCCACCAACATGCATGAGTCTGAGGGAGGGATTACCTGCCTCCAAAAAGAGAGGAGACACAGGCTCGAGGCGGACTGTCAAAGACCTCCGGCCAGAGTAATTAGCACAATGGAGGGAAAAACTGGAGAAGAGAAGGTATAATTTCCATATAACTGGCTGGAGGCTAGTAGCTCTGGGATGGCTCACACTAAAGATCACCGCTATTCCACTAGATCATAATATACCCAAACAAGGCCACGACAGATCCGGGTTTACATGTGTGCCCAAGGGTGCACAGCACCCCCAGATTAATAATGTGCATCTTCAGGTGGAAGTCAATCAGTCCATGACTGCAACATGGTTACAGGTATTGTGCTCTTTCCCTAATATCAGATGCATGCTTAGTGATTTTGTTCTGAATCCTACAGGGGGCCTCAATGCCCACACACTCTACCCTCTTTATCTTCCTCATTTCGTCGAGTGTCTCTGTCCACTTACCAATATGCCAACAAGGTCCCGAGGGCAGTAACTTTCCAGAGAGAATTAAATCAGCAAATAAGTCAGGCAGCACTAAGTTGGCTTAGAGTTCTCATAAGGGCCTGCCAGGCTCATCATGTACATAAGAGGCTGCATTTGTCACAGAGGTCGAGGCCAAAATAAACTCTGGCATGATGACAGTAGGCTCCTCACATAATCCTCATACCGCTGTATTCATGATTCCACTCTGTCTGGCCCTATAGTAAGTCAATTCTGAGTGATTAAATACAGTGTTAATTTAACATGAATGAAGGAGGAAAATGTTTCACTATGTGAAAGTAAAATTGTGCATCTTAAAAGGAGGCACACAACCTGGAGCGGTCTTTCTCTAACGTTTATTGTATTTCTCAAACTGTGCAGGGGGAGAAAAACCAATATAGAAATAAAAAGCTGAAATATACTCAGTAATAAGCATACAGCTGTGTGAAAAATGTAATTCTGTATTTAGCAAGCTCCAAGCAATTTCATTTATAGTCAAATATAATCTATCATGTGCAAAATACACTGTAGTTTAACTATAGATCGTACTTTATAAAACTGTACTTACTCACTTCATAATAGTGAAGTAAGCAAGTCTGAATCATTTCAAAGTACTTTCCATAATACAATATCTCATTGTATTAGACACTCTCTATTGTAAGGTTTTGGGAGTGGCCAATGACAGATCTCACTCATGATAGTTTCACTTACACAAAACACAGTGGGCCAATGACAGATCTCACTCATGGGAGTTTCACTTACACAAAAATGTTCTGAAGGCAGATGGAGAAATGATTGGCTCTGAAAGATAACCAATCAGATTGTAAAGGAGGTGGGTCCAAGCAACTAGAAGAGGAGGGATCAACCAATTAGATGTCTTACAATCTGATTAGTTATCTCTCTGAACCAATCATTTTTCATTCTGACCTCAGAATATTTTTGTGTAAGTGAAACTCACACAAGCCCCAGATAGTGTGGATCAAGGTAGAGTGATCAACCAATCAGTGAAAATAATGCCTCAACAAGGAATTGCTTGCAGAACAACGGAGGTCATTTGCTCTTGATAAACATACTGTGTAGATGTGGGGAGATGAACCAGGAGGATGAGACCAAGCAGGGACAACAGACATAACACCACTCTACAGCAGCATCTTAGCTGAGGACAGTGGGCCAGCTGGGTGGATGCTGGAGACATTTCCTCATTGACAGCCCCATCTTAGTGACCCTGCTGATTTCTAGTGAAGGTACAATTGGAAAGCCTTCCATATTAGTAAGGGCTTCCTAAGGCAAGAGGACACGGTCCTCATACTCAGAGGTACCCCAGTCTGCACAAGTCCATTACAGCACATGCTCATCACAAGATATCCTAAAAGCACAGAGTCATCTGCACCACTAACCCCATAGGAAAGATGCACGATCAATATACTCATTCTGAATTAAAACTTAACATGGTAAAGCAGCAAACACACAGCTCACATTTAGAAAGCACAACAGTATCACCATCAGCGAAGAAGGATTTCATTTCATCGATGGCTGGATATTACCTTCACTTAGCCAGTGTACCATATCCTACTAACAACTTGTGATGCATACCAATTATACATGTACAGTAATCCCTCACTTATCGCGGGAGATAGGTTCCAAGGCCGACCGCAATAACTGAATTTTCGCGAAGTAGGGACGCCATATTTATTTAATTATTTAACGTGTATTTCGACGTTTTTAAACCCTCCCTGTATTGTTTA
>JABFEB020000060.1:28850891-28863956 GCA_019775895.2 Stomatorhinus ivindoensis | reverse complement strand
CTTAGAGGAATGTCTTATGAGGAGAGGTTAGCTGAGCTGAATCTGTTCAGCCTCAAGCAAAGGAGATTAAGGGGGGAGATTATCCAGGTATAAAAGATTCTAACAGGTCTGGATGCTGTTCAGCCAAATTGCTACTTCAAAATTAGTTTATACTAGAACATTATGACCATAAGTGGAAATTAGGGGGAGAACATTTAAAAATTAATTTCAGGAAGGACTTCTTGACACAGCGTGTAGTTAGAGAATGGAATAATCTTCCTACTAATGTATTGCAAGCTAAAACCCTGGGTTTCTATATATCAGAGCCAAATGAGCTTGATGGGCCGAATGGTGTCCTCTCGTGTGTAAATTTGTCATGTTCTTATGTTCTTAAATGGAGACACTTTGGAACTGTGGCTATTCTATGTAGAAGTGGACACCCAGTCAAAATAATCCCAAGAGCACAACGAAGATTAATCTTTGAGGTAAAGAAACAGCCCAGAGCTAACATCTGTGTTCATGAGTCTACAGTATGTAAAACATTGAAAAAGAAGGGTGTCTATGCAGTACACCATGCAAGAATTTGTTGCTTACTAAAAAGAACATTGCTGTACGCCTGAAGTTTGCAAAACAGCACATTGACACTCCACAGCACAGAGTATTGGCAAAATGTTTTGTGGACTGATGAAATTAAGATTGAACTATTTGGAAAAAACATGCAGCACTACATACAGTATGGTGTAAAACAGGCATTGCATATCATCATGAAAGCATCCATAAAGTGTTGTGGAGGAAACATGATTTGGGCCTGCTTTGCTGCATCAGGGCCTGGCCAGCTTACAATAAATGAGGGGAAAATGAATTCCCAAGTATATCAACAAATTCTTCAGGATAATGTGATAATGTCTGTACGTCAGCTAAAAGTCTGTAGAAGTCGGGTGACGCAACAGGATAACGATCCAAAACACAGGAGCAAGTCCACAATAGAATGGCTTCAGAAAAACAAAATCTACCTTCTGGAGTGGCCAAGTCAGAGCCCAGACCTAATCCCAAAGGAGAAGCTATGGAATGACTTGAAGAAAGCCAAACACATGAGACGTCCAAAGAATACCACAGAGCTAAAGCAGTTCTGCCAGGAAGAATGGGCCAAAGTTCATCCTGAATGATGTGCAGGTCTGATTCACAGCTGTAGGAAGCGCCTGGTTGAGGTTATTGCCAAGAGGGGTAAACCAGTTATTAATTCCCAGGGTTCACTTACTTTTTCTACTAGCACTATGAGTTTTTGAAATGGTTCTTCTCAATAAAGACATGAAAGATCTGAATTTCTTTGCATTATTATTATACTCACATTATATGTCAATACCTTTGACTTGAAGATCAGATCACATTTTAATGACAAATTAATGCAGAAAAACTATGAAATTCCCAAAGGTTAACATACTTTTTCTTGCAACTCCATGCTTTTATATTACTACCCCAGCTGATATGTTGGTTGTTCACATACTGTAAAAAGGATATTCCTGTTACTCCTGTGTTTTATTTGGTGTCTCAGTGGGCAGCACTGTTGCATTATACTTATATTATAGTTGTGGATTGGAATCCTAGCTCTGCTCTGTGTGTGGAGTTTATATGTTCTCCCCATGTTAGGTGAGTTTCCTCCTGCTGTATAAAGACACGCTAACTGGGGTGTCTAATTGTCAGGCTTGAACAATATGCAACGTTAATATCGACATGACATTTCATGTATGTGCAATTGATACGTCACAAGGATCGCAATTGCAAAGCTTGCTGGCTTCAAACCATCTAAAGTTGCGGTAAAACATCAGTCACTGGAAACTAAATTTAGCAAGCTTTGCAATTTCAGTGATGATTACATTCAAAATTATTTGGTATATGTAAAAAAAAAAAACAATTTAAAGTTTGCCGCTGTTGCTTTTGGATGAGCTCTGCATGTGCTCTCTGAGACAATCACAATCCATTCTAGTCCTTGATGCTGGTGCATTTGTGAGAAATGACACAAAAATGAGTAAAGAGATGAAAAGTGGAAACATCTTGTATTCCAAAGAGACAATATTGAGCAGAAGTAAATGATTTGTTGCCATTGTTTTTTGTCTGTGTGACAACTCTGCCAACTTATTTGAGAATAATAAGTTTTATTTGGCAGTACAGTTAATTTTCAATTACTAAATATCCCACAAATTTCAAACATCGCAATGTGAACATTTCCCAATATCACACAGTCATAAAACACATAATACAATATCAATGATAAATAATATATTGTAGGGTTATTATGTACCTATATATGTATGATGATGCAGCTAAGTGATGGAGCTAACCTTAGTTTCAACAGTGATAATTTTGACATACAGGAATTGTAGAACGTAGGGGTGTAGTTAGAGATCAATGGACAGGGGGCCTGAGTCTTTACTGGGGATTGGGGGGGGGGGTGATAGCAAACTTCCCTTTTTAAATAGCTCATGAAAATCTGTTCATGACCAGTGGCCTCATGTATAACGACGTGCGTAGAATTAACACTAAAACATGGCATATAGACAAAACTAGGAATGTGCGTAAGCAAGGAAAAATCCAGATGGCGTAAGCACAGATCTACGCACATCACCTTTATAAATCCCAAAGAGCATGAAATTTTCCGTACATGAACAAGCTCACAGCCACCCCACTACCCACCCATAATTATGCATATTTGCATATGTAAATCTGTATAAATACCCGATTTGTATTTCCATTTCTCTTCCCCTCCATTGTTTCCCTCATGAACCAGTCAATTGCAAGGAGGAAGAGGAATGGTAAGAGAAGACATTCCTGTTTAACACCCATCTTGACTTCAAAGCTCCGGGAAAGCTGACCTGCATGCATGACTTTACATAAGGTGCCATCATACGAGTTCTTGATTAGGTTTATGATCTTGATGGGGTTCGAGTTGCTCTTCTCGGGTTAAAAGTAGTTGGCCATTCTTACCCATAATCGGTATATTATTTTGTTGATATGTCCCAGAGAATTGCGATGTTATAGAGTTCTTTCATATTTCTTTGAGATGCTACGAGTTCTGCCTCCATAGCAAGCATCTCAATCTGTGATCTCTTATCCCTCCCGGTGTTCTGCCGTACTTCTTTGTGGCAATGGTTGTACTCCTTTTGAGTCATCGCTTTTTCAGATCTTATGGATTCTCTCTGCTGGATTATGTTGAAGGTTTCTGGTGTTATCCATTCTTTGTGTTTTTGGGATCTTCTCCCCAAAGCCTCCTCACATGTTGAGCTCCAAGCAGCTTTTAAATGTTCTCACTCTTCGTTTATTGTCCATCCTTTCGTCTTTCCAAGCTGTATCTCTGAGTTTTTCTTTGAGAGAATATCCTTAAACTGTTTTGTCACTTGAACATTCCTGAGGTAGTCAGTGTTGTATTTCGTTCTTTGACCCATTGAGCAGGTGGTTTAGGTTGTCATAGAACCTGTCCATGACCTCATCATCTGCGTCACTGGTGGGTGCAAGGCACTGGATTATGTGGGTTTTCACTCTACTCTTACTAGTTTTGAGGGTTGCTGAGATGATGCGAGAGCTTATAGGTTCCCATGCAGTTAGGGCCTTTCTGGTGTCTTTTGTCAGCATGATGGCCACACCCTCCGTATGGTTTGCTGCCTCCTCTTCATGTCCAAAATAAATAATGGACTAGCCACTGGTCAAGCTGACCTCACCCGACTGCGTCCATCTTGTTTCTGCCAGGCCCAGGGCTGAGAGGTTGTAGCGCTCTATTTCCTTGGCAACGGTTGTAGCCTTACCAGCCTGAAAATTCTGATGTTCCATGATGTTCCATGTCCCCACGAGGATGGATTTCCTTGTCGTCAGAAGGTGTATCGGCTTACCAGTGACCTTGCGGGTTTGGCTGATACACGTCACAGTCCCCATTGCTGGGGCACCTTCTTCAGGCAGGTGTATGATTTGGTTTCTATTTGATAATGTTTCTGTAACTGGAACATTTTTTACAGGATGGGGTAGTTCACCCCATGCCCAACCCCCAACCTGGAGGGCCAGTTGTCCTTTGAATAAATGTGCCACCAGTTAAGAGATCCCCAAGAGAACAATAACACTGCTATAAAATCCACCATTCCATCCATTTACAAGAGGCACAGATCCAGGAGGAATTAAAGTCAATCAATACCATTTTCATATAAAACAATTTACAGGTGGGTTAGGGTTAACTTTAGGTTGTTTTGAAGGGAAGGATCAAACAAATACCTTTTGGTTTCATGGTGACAAATCTGTAGAAGATGCAGCCCTAGGGATTCACTTGGAATAGACATGAAAGCAAGGCTGTGCGTTCTGTGCATTTGCCTTTCAGTGTGTCACAAACAGCTTGTTTACCAAGAAAATTTTCTGCCAGATCTGAAATCTTCTATAGAACCTTGTGAAGTCCCTCAGTTAAAGGAAGAGGGGACTGAAACATCAGTAGTAAGTACAATTTTGAAAAATTGCAAAGCTTCATTGTAAACAGGTGTAGGAGATCCAATGTCAGATAGACATACAAAAATTGGAGGTAAAGTGTCAAAAGAAAAAGTGTAGCTAATTTCAAACCAAGATTTCATTGAACTGCCTTGGACATGTGGTAGTGAACTAGAGAGGTACTGTAAAAAGAATACATACTCACCAGCAAACTAAAAAAATCTCCAGCCACTGAAACAGTTCTGCATGTATGAACACCAAGTTCAGCATGTAAGCATAACAGTGCACATAATGTGCCTGGATGAAGCTTTCTAAAATGTGCTTGCATGTCCCCAGTGTAACCACTCATAATCTTTAAAGTGTAACCACTTTATCTTTAATGGCTGTACCATCATACGTCTGAGCTACACATTTGCTAGCCCATTGATTTGGAGATGCTTTTGCAATAGTATTAATAAATTGTGCATCAATAAACTTCAGATCTGTTAGTGCTAAAAAAACGTTCCTTTAGATCTCCTACCTAACACACATAGCCGAGTGCTCTTTAGCCTTGTCTGCTATAATGGCACACATTCTGGACTTACTCATCCAAGAGACTATGACATTAGTGATGTCTTGAGAACAACACTATCACCTCATTATGAGATTCTGGGGACAGGTAAGTAGCATTCCATAAAAAGTTATACTTTTGCAGGAATGGGTCAAATTGCTTTAGAGGCTACATACATATTTGAAAATTACCCGTTTGTGCTTTCCTTAGTTTCATCACTACCATGGAAAAGGAGTCTCCGTTTTCCTAACATAGAGGTGACTGCGACAACTCGCCGAAGATACTCCCTTTTATGTCACATGTAAGGGTTGGACAATTAATTGAAAATCAATCAAACCTTTACTTGACGTTATCATGCCCATGTTGATTACTTCATTTTTTTCTAAAAAAAATCTGTTAATACTTTCCCTAGTGTGTTCAATCTGTTCATGTACTGTCCCCTGTACTGTACTGTCACATGACACCCCGTCTAGTCTGTGTCATAGACAACATGGAGGAGAACTGAAACACCGAGCTGACTGAGCAACTCCAGCAGCTTGTACCAAATAAATATGCTATGTCTGTTGTTTGGACATAGTATGGCTTTAGTGAAGACGACACTGAGCAAAAAGAGGTCAAATGTAAACACTGCAGAAAAACTGTTTCAGCTACCAAAGGTAATACCACCAAATCGGTTTAAACACAATCAATATTTAAAATACAGTGGAAACCACTTACAGTAATCAACCTCTTTTATGGATCAAAAAGCATGGGACAGAATCATTCCTGTACAAATACTGTTTAAATAATTTGGTTATAGTAATCAAGTAGTCCGCTTACAGAGTTCACTTTTCTTTTCTTTTTTTGCATGTAACACATGGAAAAAAAATCAAAATTACAATAATTATTCTTTTTACTTGTCTGCTTTGCCTCTCAATGACAAATATAGACTCATATGATAACCTGCCAAAAACGAGGCCCGAGATGCAGCAGTGAAACTACAATAAGCTATATTTTATATACAGTATTGCAACATAAGGGGAACTTGCTTTGTACATTAAAACTAAAATATGACCTTTCTCATAAGACGTTTTCATTTTAAGTAATGTATGCTTTGATTTCAGCTGTTCAGTTGTATATTCAGTAAATAACCATAAACGGTTCATCTCTGTGTGTTTACTTCAGTTATTTTAAAATCATAAAGATATAGTCTTTCATTAAAAAAAAATATCCCAGCTTTAATATGTCATGATCCGCCTGTCAGAGCCTCCTGTGTGCCACGCCCTCCTCGTTACCTAGTGTCTGCTCCTGATGGAAACCACCTGTTACTTCGTCTGATTGTGATCATCTGTGTCCTGTTGGTTTTGCCCTGTCTTGTATTTAGTCTGCGTCTGAGTTAGTCTCCCTAGTTCGGTCATTGTGATGTCTAGTAGCGTTTACCCGTCTGTCTGTTCAATTAAACCCCGTATCTCTGGATTACCGGCTTCCCTGTTGTCTTGCCTGCTCCACGCTGCCGACATCCAGGCACGCTTCACCCGCTGAACGTGACATAATAGTTGAGCATATTTACAATACAAACATTGTTAGTGAAATTTGAGGGCCAAAAACAAAAAAATGTTCAGTTAATTGTGATATTTATTTGAGGTCATATCGCCCAGCCCTATTACATGTGTAGATGCCATCATCTGAGCGATGTTTCCATGACTACCAGTTGTCTAGTAGCTTTTCCATGCTACAATACTGTTGTTGAGTGCTTGCGCCATGCTTTCTGAAGATAAACAATATTTTCTCCCAGTCTCCACCCCGGGCCAAAGCACCATGTTTTATATTCTTCTCAAACATTCTACATGGAGAGCATTTTCATTTACAGAATACCCTAACTAAGTGTATTTCTCAAACCAGCAGAACTGAACACCCTTTTTTGTGTACCAGAGGTATCCTGTGGGTAGCTGTTCAAGATTATGTGTGACTACCTGGTGTGGAGGTTCTACAGCTGATTCCTTTTCTGGACCTGACTGCTCCATCTTTCCCTTCCAGACTTGACTGCTCCATCTCTCTATGTCTTGCACCCTTTCATTCATATATCCTAATGCTTGAGCAATTTCTGTCTCAGTCTCTATTTTTACATGACCCTTTAAGATAAATGTAAATGTTTGATTAAAAATAATAAAGAGCTAAAACACTAACAACACTTTAGTTTTGTCAAGACTAAACGGACTCAGACTTAGTGGGATCCAGTTGTACCGTATAAGTTTAAATAGAAGCCATAAATGCCAAAATAATACCTTGGGCGCTTTTCCACCAGTACGATACCTTTGGTATTTTCACTGTTCAATTGACTTCCAGTCAGGTACCAGGGCTAAAAGTTCCAGTACTAAAAATGCCATATCAACTGAGGTACTTCTTTGCTACCTCTGTACTTCTGCAAAAAAGCCTGCCTCTGAAAGACAATATAAATGGCACCTTGAAAACAATTGTTAACTCAGAAAACAACGATAAACAAAGTAAAAATACATATATTGCAATCTGGTCAAAAGACCTGATACAACAAAAAGATTAGGGTGGCATGGCAAGAAATTTAAAAAGTATTTTATTTAATACACTAGGACAGCATGCATATAGCCCACAGTGCTAGCCATCTGGTTTTATTTTAAGTATAGCAATGTGATTTTGTTGTGATAAATACTGGGTTATTTATAAAACAAAAAAGGAGTTTAAAAAATTTTGACAGGCCCCTCTGAATGGATGAGATTACAAGGATGAAAATGATTGCGATATCTCTGAGAATGTATGTAGAGCTCAAGCAAAAGCAGCAGAGGTAAAACTTTAAACTGATTTTTAAACATATTAGATAATCTATAAAAGGAATTATAATTAAAATTGCAGTTTTTTCCTATGACAGACTATTTTATGACATACTAAAAAAATATTTTAGCAAAACTCTGTCTGCTACAAAGTAAATACAGAATTGAAAGTAAGAAAAAGCCTGATTGAAACTAGTATACAAACATGCATGACATGTGATATTGGTATTAATATTGCACATCGTCCAGCCCTATAAGATGCTTCGACTTTGTTGAAGTACCAAAAGTACGGTACCTGGTGTGGTGGAACAGCACCCTTTGATTTGCCACAGATGAAAAAAAGGACACAGCAATCTTTCTAAAGGTGGTCAAAATGTATTTTGATAAAGTTGTATATTAAATCAAGAAAGTTGTATATTAAATAAATTTGGCCTATAGTACCAGAGCTCAGCGACACTTTACATGCACATTGAAGCTGGCCACATTAGATTTTTGATATCTGAAATCTTCATTTTTTTAATATAATTTTTTATTTATTACTTCTTATAATACGCATTTATAATATATTCATGAAACAAACATCAAACATATTCTTCTAATTATTATTAGACATACAGTAAAAAGCCACACACCCCTTTACATATATACATGCATACAAACATATACACACACATATACACTTCCAGGTTTTTTCTGAAGCTGCACTCATATTGTACGTATGGTTCATGTAGCACCAGATTAATGGTGTGAGGTTGAAGACACGGGCCATGTTAGGCCCCATTCACTTGGGCCCGTGCAGTAATATGCAAACTACAGTTCGCGAGACACACTTTTAAACTCAGTGAAAAGTCTGAGGTAAAATTTGATGATAAAATTCACAGTGGAAACTGTGTCTTTTTGTTTTAAATCTTCATGTAAATATTTTTAAAATGCCAATATTCATTATTTGTGGGTTTAGGATAGGCTATAATTATGGAGTTACAGGAGTGTCATAAAAAAGTATAAATCTGTAAAAAAAAAAATAAAGAAATAAATGTTGAATAAGAAAGTAAAAAACAAATAAAATAAGTAAAATAAATAAAAACAACTAATAAGAAAATTAATGCTTCCTTATTGCTTTTAAATTTACCATATTGCTTTTAATTTTACTGGATTGCATTTAATTCTACCATATTGCTTTTAATAAAGGCTGTTAATATGCTGGCTTTAGACATGCCTTCCTGCCCAGGCTGAGTATTCAATTCCAGCACATATGAATCCAGCTATTGACGTGTTTTCTGACTTACAATTCTGTGCTTAAATCAAAAATGGATCACATTCTATTTTGTTTTTTTCATCTGACACAAGAGACGTTACCCTTGAATGTAACGAGGTACTTGCGGAAAACGTTGTTCAATTTATTTCAGTCCTGAACAAGACCGCAGCAGGCAACCAGCTAGCACCAAACTCAAATACATACAGTGGAAACACAAGGTGATCAGACACCAAACAGCAAGGTACACACATAGTGGGAGATTTATACAAGCTAAGAACGTGTGAAGATCAGACAGGGTTCACATAAGACGGAGGCAACATACACACCACAACCAGGAAATACAACCATAAATGGCAAAAATATAAGGGCTTTTTACAAGACACGACCAGGGCTATTTACAATTGCATGCGAGCATGTCAGGGTATGCTGAACCCCGCCAGCGCTACATTATAAAAATAAAAGGCTGTGTCCGGCTATCAATCCCCCAATAACTAGCAAATGACTACTGTAGCTAACAGAATGGCCTACAGAAAGAACCACTTATAGTGATCTCGTCCATCTCGGTAAGATTAGTCACAATATGCGGATGATCATAATAACCAAATTCTTTATGTCTAAGGCAGATTACCATCTAATTGACATTTGAATATTTAATATATAAATATAAGTTAATAAAACAGACAGCATACATAAAATTCAGCTTATACAGGTGCTTGTTTTTGTTAGTGTATCATAACCTTTGAAGAGTCTATATTTGTCACCAACAGAAAATTACTTCTTTTTTTCCCCGTCATGTTTTCTGTGCACACAGCATTAGCCTCATGTAGCCAGCCAGAAGCAGATGAGTTACCGTTAGGCAAATCAGGCTTATGAACCTTATGTAAATAAAACGCATCATATAAAAGGTGTGCATTGTCCCCCAATGTTTAATGCTTAAAGCACGCTTCACAGGACATGTCTGTGCCATTTAGGTTTATACTTATTAGTCCATAAATACATTTTATCTTTGGTCCTTTAAACAGTTATTAATTGCAATAGTTTAGTGTTGTGGAAAAGTCCACCTCACCTTTTCGAGATCTCGCAAACTGTCACGCTCCGTCCGTTCCAGCCTCGTGTGTGCCACCCCCCCTTTGCTCCTCGTGTGCAAATCCCAATTGAAATCACCTGTGGTCCATTCGTTTGAGTGTATTCCTCTCTGTCCTGATTAGTTTGCTGTCAGTCTTGTGTATTTAGTCCGCGTCTGAGTTAGTTACCCCAGATCCGTCATTGTAATGTATCGTGGCGTGTACCCCCGTCTGTCTGCCAATAAACCCTGTATACCCGGATTTCCAGTCTTCCTGCCTACTTGTTTACCTGACGCCGCATGCATTCAGGCACGCACCGAACCCGGACGTGACACAAAACGGCATGTTATTCTATTTTTTTTAATCACCGAAAAGCAATATGGTAAAATTAGAAGCAATACGGTAAATGTAAATGCGATCCGGAGAAATTAAAAGCAAGCCAGGAAAGCTATGCCTTTAATTTTAATTTCTTCTCCATATTATTTTATTTTCGTTTATTTCACTTTCTTATTTAATTCTTTATTCTTTTATGGATTTGTTCTGTTTTATGGGACTCCTGTGATTCCATATACAATCTCAGTTGCATGAAAAATGAATGAAAAAATACTTAGGTATAAAACATTCCATTCATTTAGCTGCTGAATTAATCAATTCCATTCAATCTTGTACAAATAGAATGAATGTTATGATCATAATGATTTGGGTTATTTCAGTAAATTTTGGGTTATTTTTCAAAGTCATTTTTCAAAGAATATTTGTAGACATCCTAAGGCAACATGAGAAGCTCCTATTATTGGTCTGTTTTGCCAAATGTGTTCAGCATAACGTTACTATATTGGCCACTTAAAAATACAAATTTCTTTTTTACATCATCAAGTTTTGTAAAACTTCATAAATTTCCCACTTTGGCTGAAGTTGTCTCAATATTTATGTTTGTTCTCCATTTACAGCTCTCTTCAGAAGTCCCGCTGGCACCTGTGCTGAATACTAAAGCTCTGCGCTTTTCAAAGCCAATAAATACATAAAACACCTCCCTAAAATAGGTCCTGGTGGGAAGCAAATTAACCAAAGAAATTTAGGAATTATCCATATAAAATCACAATAAACTAGTATACAATTACTACGAATAAATGTAAGGGTAAAGTATCATTTTGACTGGACTATCATGAAGTGAAAGCTTAATTTCTAATAAATACTGAAATCAGTGTTGACCAAGCAGAACGAACCTGGATCCCAACTATACAACTGTGTCTGCTTTGACCATTGTATCTATGGGTAAGAGGAGAGTTCATTTCAGCACATTTATTCAATTCTGTATTACATTATCGTTCCCTCTCTGGTTTAAATATTGAAATTTGAAAGGAATAGCATTACATAATAGAGGGAAAATGGATGACCCCAAGTGAGGTACCTTTCAGTGTTTCTGCATCAAATAAGAACAAGTGCACTCTTTTGCAGAGTCTCCAGGTAAACTGACACAGCGACTACAGCTACACAAAGCTGATCAAACGGTCTGATGACTTCATCAGAAAACAAACTCTGTCAATCATTTTATCTCCATAAGACGGCTTATAAATATACTACTTAATTCAACCATTTTGAATTTCTGCTGTTTAAGACTGTTGGGAGGCATTACACAATGCACCTCTGCTTGTGATTGCTGGAGGAGGCTGCTTCCTGCTGTCTCTCCTACATATCCTCAGTTTTCCTCACAACTAGCTTTCATAATTCAGTCAAAATTTTCAAGGACACGAAACCCAATGTCATCATGTAAATATGAAATATGTAATTTAAACTCACTTCTGGGACCTTACTAACAATGTCACAATAGGATCCATTTAACAAGAAGGTTAAAAACAGTGCTCTAGCACATATTTACCATTTTTTAAAATCAAAATAAATCTGTTGAATTTACCCATTAACAGCAACCAAAATCCATTCATATGAACCATCACATGAAAAGTAGCAACTACTTAATTACAATGATGTACAAGTAACTACAATTTAAATCACAAGGGTCAAAGGGTAAAAGTTGATACCGTGAATATCTAGACTTGAAGGGAAGGAAATGCAGGTGAACATTTAAGATGACCAGTCCACAACTTGAATTTTAAGTGTGTGCCTTTATATATATTAAAAATTCATATGAACAATGGTTATGCACATTTTGGGGGGAAAAATAAAAATGGGGAAATTAAAATTGATTTGCTTATGCCAGGAGACCACTTCATTCATCACAAATTGATCAGCCTGCCACATTTTCTGAGCCTGGAGGACGAAATGCCTAGGGTGTTTGAGTTTGGAACCTGAATTAAGGGCTTTTGGAACAAAGGGGAAATCATTGTGATGTTTTGGCTAAGAAAAGTGCATTTTATTAATCTTCAAACATCTTTGAGAAACCACAATATAAAACATTCTTACACACTAAGTGAAAAAAATCACATTAAAAACCCTGAATATCAAGGCTAGCTAGTACTGATTAGGCCCCACTTTTGGCTTCAGAACCACATTAAGGACAAATAAGCTGTGTTCAGAGAAGCCTTTCTTTGCACAGTTGTAGTACTGAGCTGTTATTTTTGTACTTGTGACCTTCCAGTTAGCTTTAACAAATCTTGCCATTCTTCCCTGACTTCTCTCTTTAACAAGGTGTTTTCAGCTACAGAACGGCCCCTGACTGGTTGGTTTTTTTCATCACATCATTCTCTGTAAATTCATGACAATATGCTGTGTGAAAATCCCAGGAGGCTGGCCAAAGAGGTGCTGGAACTACCACATCTGGCACCAGCAATCACAACACCTTCAAGATCACTTAGATCAGGGGTGGCCAATCTTATTCGCAAAGGGCCGGTGTGTATGCAAGTTTTTGGCATAACCTGTAGGTCAGCTGTTCAATCCCAGGTATGAGGACACTTCAGCCAATCAGTCCTCTAATTAGTAATCTAATTAGGGAGTTGCAGCGAAAACCCGCACACACAG
>JABFEB020000060.1:28818248-28845876 GCA_019775895.2 Stomatorhinus ivindoensis | reverse complement strand
TCTATCCCCTTTTTTGAATATGGGCGTGATATTAGCATGCTTCCAATCCGACGGTACCACACCAGCAGATA
This sequence comes from Stomatorhinus ivindoensis, assembly GCA_019775895.2. Classification (NCBI taxonomy): domain Eukaryota; kingdom Metazoa; phylum Chordata; class Actinopteri; order Osteoglossiformes; family Mormyridae; genus Stomatorhinus; species Stomatorhinus ivindoensis. Next base: position 28,845,805 of record JABFEB020000060.1, on the reverse strand, counting down.
ACGATTAACTAAGTAACTAAGTTAAAATTCTTGCAGGTCACCTTACAGGTTCCCACTGGATGATAGACAGACAGGGACTGGCAGGGAAATATTACTGCCACACAGTATAGGTCACAAAACCTTATTTCACCAGTAAATTGTGCTGGAATGGAAAGACTTAAGAGAGATGAAATGAATTGTAATCTGTAAGCATTAAAAGATAAAAGCAACAAAACTCCCAAGAAACTGAGGGTATCACTAAAAAATGAAAATAATAATTTTTACATAATCATTATACACCGGTCAAAAATTTAAGTGAACACTTAGACTTCATCCACACGAACATTCGAAATGAACACTCTCTGAACGCCATACGTGTTTTTCCTGCATTTTGTAGCTGCGTTCAATTGGTGTTTCACTAGTGTTCGCTGGACGCTGTTTAACACCAACCTGACACCCAATATGTAGTTTCATGTATTTACCTGTGGGGGCAGTAATTACTCTGTCCAGAGTGTTTACACATGGGTCATCTTATCTTATAGTTCTGCATTGAGAACATGGATCCCTATTCTTTATTAAAACTTTCGACATTCTTGTTTTAAAAATCCTCCTGATATGGCGCCGTAGGCAGGAGAGAAACAAACATCGCCGCTCCTACTGGGTTACTAACCCTAACCCAGTTACTGCGCAACGTCAAAGGGATGCTTTTTGTGCTTTTTGAAGACATGCGAAGATTTCCGCAGAAGTTCTTCAACTCGCATGTCGGTATCTACTTTTGATTGTCTACTGCGACTGGTTCAACAGCACATTACATGCCACTCAAATATGTGAGTGAGTGTTAGTCCTGAAGAAAGGCTACTAGTCACCTTGAGGTAAGCGATATATAAATTGCATTAAAGTGTGCATTCATCTATCATTTTGTAATGTCATTAGCACAAACTTACAATCTTTCGAATTATCAGTTTTTAGTAATATTTTGTTTATATACAACTGTTAAGTGCTTGATTTTCCTATTATGCACTTAAACCATTTCAGACGATTATGTAAAACCAACTGTGTAGCAGACAGGAATTTTTTATATAAACAATTATATATATACGTAGTTGCTGTACAGAATCATGGGAAATATTCGGTCCTCCAAAAATGCCAACCAAACGCCTTGTAATTGCAATAGCGTCATTTTCCTCACATTCGTTGGGATTTTGACGCCAAGAAAACGTTGCATACAGTGTTTATTTGGCGCCACCTGAACACGTAACCGGCCTACCGTCGGTGCTGAACGCCCATGTGGACGCTTTGATTTTCTCCAATGAGCAGAAAAACGGCGTTCACCTCACGCCATGAATGCCAGAAAAACGCCTGGCACAGATGTCCGTGTGAACGAGGCCTAAATCATAACAGTGTAACATTAAGTCAGTTAAACTTCGGGAATATAATCCTGTCCAATGTAGGAATTATTAGCTCAGGTAAATTTTTATATCTCCACCAATATGTTTTGAAAATAATAAAATTTTAATGAAGTATTATTTAATGCTGATTAACTAATTGTTATGCCAAATGGTCGGCTCCGCCAAACTCAATTGCTGTATCCCCGTGAGTTTGTTAATGTGAGACTTAAATGGGATTCACTAATTACCAGTATCGCTTAGTAAGCTGGGATAGAAGGCTTGTCCAGTGAGCTGCATCACCAGGTAATGTAAATGATTGGTAGCGAAGCTCCTTTCACGGCCGATGAGAGAGTATCACGATATTTCAGACGAGTTTGAGGTTTCAGAGCATGTAGCAAGATCGCACAGAGGCAGGGACTTTTGTGAGCACTCAATGAACAGAGGCTGAAGTTGTGTAAAAGACATGCATTTATTCCTAACTAACACTACAACTAACATAAGACAGACATTACACCTAACACAAACAACAAACACGAAATAACGGAATAGAAACAATGTAATTATGGAAATGCAATGACTGTATATAAATGAGTAACCTTAAAAGGGAAATACTGTTCTGCAAAGCAAGTCCAGTTTCTGGAAACATGACTCTAAAGTCATACAGCAGGTTAACAGAACAGCTTAGGTTGTTAGAATGAAAGGAAGCTGGTTTACTTGGTTGCAGAGTGGGGGGGGGGGGTCTTGGCAGTTGGTTGCAGAGGCTAATGAGCGGATGGGATGATGGCACTCAGGAAGACGCGGCGTTTGGAGCAGTTGTTGGAGTGGAGCCCCTTGGATTCTCTCTCCTTGTAAAGCTCTGTCTTGCTTGCAGTTCTCTGTCCACGTGGGCCTTCACTGGAGGGCTTCTTGTGGGCTTCTCTTCGGGCTGATGGTGTTTCTGCTACTCCCCTCGGCTTTGATCCAGGTGCCAGGTTTTATAGTCTAAAGTTCATGAATAGGGATGACCAGGAATTGGACTCCTGGACCAATGGCTGACTATCCATTTGGTGGGATTTTGGAGTGGTGTCTGTAGCAGTCCTTTTGGGATTTATGACCAGACTGATTCCCCCTTTACTGATGATTTTCATTAAGCTGGTGTCACTTTTGATACATACAATTTTATGGCCAGATTTGGAATCAGGAGTGATTTTCCAACAGTTTGATACCAAACATGCCATACCAGCCTAGCGGTTCATACCTCATACCATCTGTATTAATTAATTATCAATTGTTTGTATTATGTGTGTTACTGACACAAATCAGTGTATGGTATAGGTGTTTTTGGTTGCACCTCAACAGATGTTACACTTTGGGTAAATTGTACAGACATTACATGACATATTCACATTCAAACAGCGCATCTTATCTTTAGATAGGTGTGGCAGTTAGTTTGTGGTAATACCAATTTAAGTTGCACATCTGGGAACAACATATTTTGGTTGGCGTGGCTTTTCCCAATTGATCTTCTCCAGAATGGATAATGTACACCATAATTCAGTTCTTTTAATATGGTATGGTAGAACACCGATCTTGCTAACAGGCCACAAAGACCAGATAAGGGCCAACGAGGCTTGTGGAAGAAAAGGGGGGGGGGTTATTAAACAAAGAAAGAAGTATCTCTGAAAGTTAGGACACACTAAGATACTTGGTTAGACTATTCAATTTTCAAGATTCTTCTGGTATAACCATGAGGACATATATGCAGTAGTAGCTATACCTATTTATTTATTCAAATTCATATAAGTGTTTAAGTGTGATGGGTAAAATAGGTGATACTTCTTGAATATGGTTATAAGGGTGGCACACAAAACACTAAGATTGTCTAAGGACACACACAAACATAACCCATCTGTATATTGACACTAGTAGTCATGAGTAAATCAATATACAAGGTATACAAAAGCAGAACTTAAAAGAAACTTTCTTTAGGGTGTTGGACTGTTGGGTGAGTATACCAGGCAGAATGTCTGGGGAAGGAGTTGTGTGCCAAGTCGAGGGATCCCTGTCCTTGAGGTCCACGCGGCTGTCTATAGGTCCCTAAATCTTAAATAAAAGTTGGAGTGCTGGCCCCCCTTGTTATCTGTGTGTGTGTGTGTGTGTCTGTTTGTTTAAGTGTGTTTGTGTGTGGAGTCATTAGCCCCCCCTTGGTGCTTAGACAAACCAGTACCTCTCATATTAGGGTAGGCCTTGTCTCAGGCTACCTGGAATTTAAGCTCTGTCATATGTGCATGTGTGATCCTACACCACTTAGGAAGTGTAAGCGATTATGTAACAATTTCACCTGCTTTGGTGCATATGGAAACAACAGGTGGGCAGGACAGGCAAGAGCAAGACAAGCCCAAAAAAGGGAATGGATTTGCAGGTGATGACCACAGATCATTTCCCTCTCCTTATGTTTCTTGTTTTTTTGCTCTAGTTTTGCATTTTGCTAGTGTCACCACTAGTAGCATGAGACAGTACCTATAGTCCATTCAGGTTTCACAGATCCTCCAGGATGGCACATCTATACATGCAGTCACATGAAGGATTGCTGTGTCTCCAAGCATAGGCTCAAAAGCATGGGGGAGATACCAGGGGGCAGGCCTTGCCGTGAGAAGAACAGGAAAAACTGCTCGACTGGCATTCACCAGAGAACACCAGGATTGGCAGGTTCCCCATTGACACCCCATTTTCTTCACAGATCCGAAGAGGTTTACCCTGAGCACAAGTGACAGACGTGAAAGAATCTGGAGATGCCATTGAGAATGCTATGTAGCCTGCAACATCATCCAGTATGACCAGCTTGGCAGTGGGTCAGTGATGGTCTTGGGAGGCATATCCTTGGACAGTTGCATAGACCTCCACGTGCCAGCCAATGGTACCCTGTCTGCTGTTAGGTACCAGGACAAAATCCTCAGACCCATTGTCAGGCCTAACACTGGTGCTGGGGGCCCTGGGTTCCTCCTGGTGCAGGACAATGACTGGCCTCATGTGGACAAAATTCGTAGGCAGTTCCTGGATGATGAAGGTATTGGTGCCATTGACTAGCCCCCACGTTCAGACCTGAATCCAGTCAAGAACCTCTGGGATATTATGTATCGGTGCATCCAAAATGACAAAGTAATGCCACAGACCGTCCAGGAACCCACAGATGCCCTGATCCAGGGCTGGGACGAGATCTCCCAGGACACCATCTGTCGTCTGATTAGAAGCATGCCCAGACGTTGTTGGAATGCATATGAGGGTTAAGCGGGTCATACACACCACTGAGCCATATTATGAGCAGTTGTGATGAAATTCATGCGAGTTAGATCAGTGTGATTTCAGCTGTTCACTTTGATTTTTGGTGTGATTTCCAATCATTTTGGTTTCCATTGACCATTATATTGTAGTTTTCTTGTCAATGAATTAAACAATGACCATCAATAAAGATTTTCAACTTTAATATTTCATTCATTGAGATCTGAATTAAGTTTTCCCTTAACTGTTTTGGGCTGTGTGCGCGCACACACACACACACACACACAGTTTTATATACATTGTTTTACATTTTCTAAGTTTTAATATATGAGCTAGTTATACACTACAATGAAATATGACATCTTACCATAGTGCATGTAACAGTTCCCTTTCGTTGGATCAAGCTCTATCGCTGTCAGGAAGTACCTCTCTGCTTCCTCTTTAGCACCCTGCAGGAGAGAATATCACTTCCATCAGTGTTGGCCTTCGGTGACTAGGAGACATCACAATCTCTCCTTGTAGAAGTATATCAATTCAACCTTGTCAAGCATCAGCACCTACAGCTATCAGCCCACTTTGCTATTGGGACCCATTAAAGCTGGACTGTCACAGATCCCAGAGACACAACTGCTGCTATATGTGACTGATCTCAGCCTCAGTCATAGTTTGACAATGATATGTAGCTGTAGGAAGCACACCCTCGATACTGCATCCACATGCACTTAGATTGAGAATCTTGAATCTAAGATAACGTCTAGGTTACAGGGTGAGCTTCTGAGAGAAAAGTTCAGCCCCTTGGAGCAGAGTGTAGAGATTATAGCATTCTTATCCACAGCTATTTCTATCGCAATCAATACAGTGTGGGATAATTAAGGTACATCTCTTGGAAAGGAAAGAAAACATTATCAGAAAAAATGACTTCAACAGAAAACCAGTCTGTTATTAATTTCAATTTCCATTTGGTGGTGGCTTGAGGTTGGGTGGGTGAGGGCCATCTGCAGTAAGATGGGGCACAGCAAACATGTGACCATGTGCACAAGGGCCACAGTTTAACAGCTTTACCTCAGAGTGTGGGAGGGGGAAAATGGAATGACCCAGGTGAAACTACACATATGCTCCCCTGAAGAGCATTTATGATGCGCTATGGACCATTGCAGTGTTTCCCCTTGGTTTACATCTTTTTTTTGTGGAGGGGGGGGGGGGTCTATTTTAGCATTACATAATGACTTCTGTTTATTTATTTGTTTGTTTAGCCTTTTTAATTTATTGTCACTGACAATAAATTGCAGTATTAGAGACCAAAGGATGATAATGATAACTCCTGAACCTTTTCCCCAGTCAGATACCTCCTAGTCTCCTGAAGCCAGTCCCTTGTCTGACACCCCTAAATCTCCTGAACCTTGCCCCCTGTCAGATACCCTCTAGTCTCCTTAACCTTGTCCCATCAGATACCCCTAATCCCCTGATTCTCATGTTTCCTGTCATATCCTTCAGTGCTCATTATGGTCTCCATTGTTTTGCACAAATCCAGAAGCCTGATCTTTAACTGACTCTTATCCTCGAAAAATCCCATCTTTTTCTTGCTCAAAGAGAAGACACCCTAATAACCTCACAAAACAAATATTTGTAAAAACTTGGAACACGATATTTTTTACAGGGCAGTCATCAGCAGGATAGTATCAAGACTCAACACACAATTAATATACTATTTAATTGAAAACTGGGTCACTCTGAGAACTCAGTGCTCCTGATGTACAAGTTCTACTGGAGCACATCAGTTATCGGGGGAAAAGTGTTTGAGGCCACAGAGCAGCTGAAATTGGATGAGAGTAGATTTAAATGACTAAAGAGAAGCCAAACAGCTCAAGGACAGGCAGGCGGACTCACCATGAGGGCCAGTAGTTTGCCGTAGGTCAGGTGGGCAGGAATATGGTCAGGCTTCACCCTGAGGGACTCCCTGTACCAGTATTCAGCCTCAGACAACTTGCTCAGTTTCATGTAGGCCTCTCCTATGGCGGGGAGAGGGTAGTGCCTTAATTAAATAAAAATTAAGCCTTCAAGAGGTCAATCTTCAGTAAGCTTGTGTTTACTTGTTAAACTGTCATCTAGAAGTTAGCTATTAGATATTCTGTACACATCTATGTCAGCTTCCAGCTTCAGTTGCTCACATTCGTAAAGGATGGGGAGATGGGATTAACTATTAACTGTAATGACCCGAAGCTGCGCATTTTGAAATCTCGCGATTTGGAGAGTATATACAGCAACATTTCATGACACCTTAAATGAAATCATGCCAAAGCGTTATACTCAAACATTGTGGAAAAATGAGTCAGTGACACAATTTGAATATTGTTAATTCAGTTTTGCAACAATAGGTTACCAAGTTCAAAACACTTGTCTATACTTCTGAACTCAATACCACAATGTTAGTTGCTTAGCTGGTACTTTTTACCAAAAGGAAGGATCCTTTTTACGAAAAGGAAGTGATATATAAGTATTCCAGGAGCAGATTTCAGGCTGCATGACATGTCATTCAGTACCCTAGGTACGAGTGACACTGTGAGTATCATCCTTACAAATTGAGTTGTCCATGTCTTTAAACTCTATACAACCAATCTCCCAAAAGGGTAATGGTAGCTCATTTTAACAGGCTCACTTCCTTACTCCCAGCTAGGGCTGAAAGATATTGGAAAAGGTTCTCATTGTAGTATTTCATTTTTTTTGTTAGAAATATATAAAATAAAAGATTTCACTTTTCTCTTCCTCATTCATTCTGGTTAACTCTCATGAACATGCCATAAGTGGTGCCCTGCGATGGGCTGGCCCCCCATCCTGGGTTGTTTCCTGCCTCCTGCCCATTGCTTCCGGGATGGGCTCCGGACCCCCCGTGACCCAGTAGGATAAGTGGGTATGGAAAATGGATGGATGGATGGACGGATGCCATAAGTGAGTCTAACAGCAAATAACATGATTATGATTGGGTCCGAGAGTGTTTACGCAAAAGCAGTGGCAGTAGAATTTTTTTTTTATATATATCAGATCTTCCTAAAAAGGAACAGTCATTAAAATTAGCTGGCTAAGTTTTGTTTCCTACTGTATGTCAGTAAAAATGTTGTAGTACAATTTATTGATGATCTCAACCCAGCTGGCAATCACGGCCCCAGCAATATGCAGACCTTCTCCCAACAATCATGAAACAAATCTTCGGGAAAAGTAATTTCACGAAGCAATATCTTGGAAGTGAACTTCCTTCTTTGCCATGTGACTCAAAGAGGTCTCTTCTTGACCTGCTTGTGTCTTGTTACTGAGGCCTGACAGCTGCTCTGGCCAGCATGTTGGTCTAAGCGACAGCGCACTCTGCTCCACAGGGACTAATGCCGGCCAGGGCCCCGCACACATCATCTAGCACAGCGGTGGCCAATCTTATCCTCAAAGGGCCGGTGTGTATGCAGGTTTTTAGAGTAACCTTTAGGTCAGCTGTTCAAACCCAGGTGTGAGGACTCAGCCAATCAGTCCTCTAATTAGTAATATAATTAGGGAGCTGCAGCAAAAACCTGCATTCACACTGGCCCTTTGCGGATAAGATTGGCCACCCCTGATCTAGCATAATCCCATCAGGCTCACAAGAGCACTCTGAAAAAACAGACTTTCAGACTATCCTTCCCCACCTCCGGAAATATTATTGCAGGAAGATGGAAAAAAATCATACAGAAACATTTTTATGTAATAACAGATATAACAAACATACTTTCTATTACGGTGCTTTCAGTTAAAAAAATTTTAATCATTGATTTTATTGCAGTAATGTGGAGAAGGCTTATCCAAATAATAAATCACAAGTAGAGTAAACATAGCTAATGCCAACGTGTGTTCTTTGATAGGAGCTGAAAATTCCTAATAATTAAACCAAGGAAATCTGACAGACTGACCAAGACCTGAGATAATGCATAAGGTGAGCTGAAGTGGCAATTTTCCATTGTTTTTTCTGTATAAATTTCCCAAAGTAACATATTTAATTATCAAAAAAATACAGCAAAAATCCTTTTAAGGAATACACCAGAACATACACAAACAGTGTTCTCTGCAAATATCTTTTCACAGCCTGCGAGAGTATGTGACTATGGATTAGTCATTGTGCTAGCTTAAGACCTGAGGTTAGCGAACTACTGCAAGGGTAATTCCTGTTTATTAGTCCATGGTTGGAATAGCTTTGTACAATTAACTCAGGGCATGACCCTACTCTATAGGTTAACAGTATATGGGTGTGCTCCTGTAAGTTAGCTGTATGTGGGTATGGCCTTGCTATGTAGATTAGCTTTATATGGGAATGACCTTGCTATACAGGTTATCAGTAGATAGGCATGGCCCTGCTATGCAGGTTACCTGTACATGAGAGTGGTCTGGCTCTACAGGTTTGCTGTAGATGGGAGGGACCATGGTCTGTTGCTTACCAGGCCTGCTATGTAAGTTTGATTTATATGGGAATGGCTTAACACTATAGGGTAGCTGTATATGGGCATAGTCCTGTTCTATACGTTAGGTAAAGACTGATGTAACCCCTTGTTATAAATAGGCAAGTCTCTGCTCTGTAGATTAGCTGTAAATATGTGAGTCTCTGTTTTGTGATAATAATCGATACTTTATTGATCCCCTTGGGGAAATTGTTTTTACGCCTCCCTCAACTTGCTCTTTTTCATAGAGTAAGTTGTCCGCAAAAGGTAGCCACCTGTAGTGGCACCCAGGGAGCTGGTAGTTAAGGGCCTTACTCAAAGACCCGCACACATGCTGAAGCTGGGTTTGAACCAGGGACCTTCTGATTACAAATACAGTCTTAGCCCACTGAGCCACACATTAGCTAGCTGCAAATAGGTGTGGATGGGCTCTGTAGCTTAGCAAAAATGGGTGTGGCACAACTGACCACATATGCCATAATAGGCTCGAGTTACTGAAAATAGGTCAGCAGAGTAAAAGTGGAGTGAGCTCATCTCATTATTTAAACACCAATGAACCCTTTCAATTGCTAACAATTTTAGGTGGTATATGCTGACATCACAGTGATCATTCCAAAATTCTTGCTAAAAGATAAAATAGCTATTCTGTTCATTAAAAAAGCCACTCCTGCTGAAGGAAATGATCAGTTGCATGGAACATGAGTAAGATTCATCCATAAATTTCTGTGTTCATGTGCTGTAGGATTAAAAATAACATTTGGTGAATAGGCCGTGTAAAATCCAATGTCCTGCTTATCTACTCATGGAGTGCAATGTTTTGCATTCCCTGGCTTACTGGCATGTTAGGGTATTGACACCAATTTGCCTTACAGTGTCAAGTGAGGAAAAAAATTGAAATCAGGGTTTAAATCAGGCATATGACAAAACGATAACCACCCCAGAGCAAAGAGCTATGCAAAGGGCAATTCAGGATCCAGCTATCTTTACAGGCTGTCAAACATCCGAGCCAGGGGCAGTACGGGCTTGCTTGGCTGGACAGAGCAGCGGGCAGCCCAGCAGCAGATGTTATCAGATGCCCCTGGCGTGAAGGAGATGACCCGCTGTCACTGCAGAGGCCGAATTAACGGCTTTAATGTAATGTGAAGCCCTGGCAGAGAGCCCAGTGGAGCAGATCGTCCCACTGCCAGCTTCTGCATCCTCTTTACTTCACATAAAGCTCTGCATTTACAAGACCTATAGAGAACTCAGTGGGAGCAAAGGGCACTTTTCTTAGGAATCCTCACACCCAAAAATCCAGATTATTTGTACTGCTGCCAAAGTCAGACTTCCACTGACTGGCACAGCCTGAGATGAAGCATTACAGTGGGGAGTCCCATAAACACAGGATGAACTGGACTGGCACAAAGTCGAAGTTGAGGCCACAGTGTTGCTCAAATGCAGGGGTTCCATCAGCCAAATTCCATCAGCAATACAAAGCCAAGGTCCATTGCCAGGGGAGTTAATTGATCACTCAGTCTGGATTCAAGTGTTGTTTGGTCCGGATGCAGACTGAAGTCAGGCAGTTGGTGACCACTGGTCTGATATAAAACTGAAATGGTGCCCTTTCACCCCAATCGCTTGGATGTGGACTCTGTTTGTTATATGATAAAGGCCCCCCTACAGAGGCTTTTCTTACCCATCATATTGTAGAGGCTCTGAGGTGCAAACTGCTTCGGCATCTTCTGCAGTGCTTCCTTATACAAAGAGAGTGCCTCCTGTGGATGAAACCAAAGCCAGTGGATTAAGGATGGAAGCTGAGGTCATATCCTCATGTCTCTGGCCTATCTGTGGATCCACCAGTGTCATCCAGGCACATGCCAGAAGCCAGTGCCGTCCATATCTTGTGTAAACATATCAAAATCGGATTGATACCTTAGGTAGGTGGCAGATGGTATTAAAATTTAGGTTGTGACCTGAAATAAATGGATTAAATGTAATTTAGTGTAACACGACGCTCTGCTTGTGGGTGGAGGTCAGAGGGCCTGCTCTTCCTCCTGAATGAGCTCCCTCCCCCCAAGCATCCACTCACCTCCTGGTGGCCCTGCTCATGCAGCAACTTGCCCAGGTTATACAAGCAGCTAGTGACTGAGCTCCGGTGGGCATGCGGATCTTTCAGGTTGTCATCAGGGATGTCGGCACAGGTGAGGAAGGTACGCTTGGCCTCCTCCAGGTGACCCTCAGTCATCAGGATAATCCCTGTGTTCAAATATGCAGCTAGGAGATTGGCAGAAAAAACAAACATTCAGTAATCAAAACTCAGCACAATATGTACTGTATTCATCATCCACTTTACATCTTTACAAAAATTCACCAACCCATCCATCCATCTGTTTCTACAGAATAGAATATACAGATTTATTAAAACTATTTTCATTGAAAATATGTAGCTCTGTTGCAGTGTTTACTACCTGGGAATTACAGTGCACCATTTATTGGTGTGCCATAATTTCATTAATGACAAATCTTCCCATATGAATTTGATAACTGGTATTTAAGGTTCCACTAACATCAGAAGCACTGTTGTAGATATTACTTAAAATTATCTCCATTTATAATGATCACATCTGCAAAAAATGGGAAATGTATTTATTGTCTTTACATTTGGTTTCAATATAACAGTCTTTGTGATTATTTAATGTTAATCTGAAGGACAACAGGCAGGTCCTGTCCTGCCTCTGTTAAATCTAAATGGGAATAATAAGGAAGATCCACTTTAAACATGACAGCTAAGAAGGGGGAGAGAGAGAGAAACCTGCAGCACTAAACTGGTACATCAGATGGCCAGTACCAGAGGACAGAGGAGAGAATCACAAGTAGCAAATCAAAACCACTTTCCACCTGGATCTATAACCAACTACATAAAGTTGGGATTTAATCAGTACAAATGAGGGGGTGTCACTCCCAGAAAGCTGGCCCAGAAACACAGCAACTTTTGGTCAGTAAGCACAGTTGCAGCTGCCAGTCAACGGTGGAGGTGAATGGGGACGGCCTACTTACAAGCTAGCGTAGGCCTGCTCCCAATGGCCAGCTTATAGTAATGCAAGGCCTCGGTGGACCTGCCGTTTTCCTGAAGCAGCAACCCCCTAGATGTGAGAGGCCAGAGGGGATGCGTGAGACCAAGGGTAACAGGTAGAGTAAAGGCATGCTGTCATTACAATGGGGAGTGAAGTCATGATAGGATTTCAAATCACACCACATGATGCCATTAGTTTGGATTTACCATATGTATTCTTCGATCATGTTCGATCAAAAAGCAAACATGTAGCACAGCAAGTACTGGTTCATTCAAACTTTGCAATCACAAACAGCTTTAGAGGTGTCAGTGTGTCCTACTCCTGACACCACTCCCATCAGCCCCTAGCTTGTCATCATAACTAGCTTGGATTCATGACATGGACTTTGAACCGGGCCAAATCTGCTTTGCTGCTCACAGACACAGTGTTATTCATAGCTGCTAGACAAAACTGGGGTCTGGTCAAAACAACTTAACCTGCAAGGTCACTCAAATAAATCTGAGGGCCTGCAGAATGCCTCATTAGGATTCTGATTTCTTCAAACAGGAAAACAAATCAAAGCTATCATTCAGCAAAACATACATTAACTTTGCAAAAGTCTTAGGCAGTCAAAGAAAATTAAATAAAAATCATTTTCATGTTGTTGGTGTTTTTCTTTTTGTCCGCATTTCAAACCCTCTCATAAAATCACACAAGTATTTGCAACAATCATCCAAAACACCATCCAATTATGTATTTTTGTCTCAACTACTCGCATACCATGTTTGGCTAATCGGTAACTCATTGAGTTAACCAAGTAATTTAATTAATTTCATGAGCTGGTAATGAGACTTATTAAATACAAGGAATGGCTGGAGTGCCCCTGACGGAGACTGAAACGGTATTCTTCAAGCCGTCCAACAAGATATCAGTACCTTTTTGGAGAACAGAGGCTTTTACACAGTACTGTATGCTGCAGTCTATAAAAATAAACATACTGACAAATATACTAAATTTGTTGTTAATTACAATCCCCACCACTTCAGCTTCAACATACTGCCCACATATGTAGTTCTACGTTGTAAATAATGATCATGAAAACAAAACATAAGCTAATTCCTGCTGTTATACCTTACATCAGTGTTTCTCAACCCAGTTCTCTGGGAACCACAGACAGTGCACATTGTTGCCCCCTCCCAGCTCCCAACATATCTGTACCTGGTATTTGGCATTTTTGATTGCTTTGTTCAGGTGTGCTGGGTTGAGAAACACTATCTAACATTAAGATGGATAACAAATGTGTTCCCAGGGTTCCCCATGTTGGATTAAGGATGTGAGGAATGTTGAGTGTCACAGCTCTTCAGAAGAATGTAAGGCAAATAACTCACAGGTTGTACAGCATGTCCGCCATGTTTCTGCGGTAGTACAAGGCATTCCTGTAGGCTTTCTCAGCCTCCATCACCTTGCCCTGGTTCTTCAGGACGTTCCCTAGGTTGCCCCAGGCTGCCAGGGACAGAGGAGCCCAGTTAAAAGCATATATCATTCATTAATATATCATAAATTGTTATTTTAGTCCAGAATGCATTGTACCTGCCCTAGGCAAGGTCAGCTGGCCCAAAGTAGCCTCAGAGTGAAATGTTGCCTGTTGCTGAATGATGCTTATTAGCCAATTCCTGAAAAGTTATGAGCAACTTCTTGAAGCCCAATAATTTTTTTCCCACTGTACTCAAAAAACTGGAACTAAAACTGTGTTCACCAACTATGAGCTCATTCTAGGCTCACCAACTAAATACACATCTGCTCATAGTCTCCAGGTTTTGGTTATTGTAATAACAAAAGAGGTCCTCCAATCCTGTCTAGCCTTCCCCCCTTATGCAGTAAATGAAAATGTGGGTTTTAGGCTACTATTTGACCAAGCTTATTGACTGGTTCCTCTAGCTGAATGCTGCGTTTGTTCATGTGTAGAAGGAGAGCAAACCACATGCTATCAAGTTCACTATCGGCGCAGTTCAGTGGGAGTTGCGGTTTCTGTAAGCATACCCACGCTCTTGTCATCAACGGCCAGGTCCCCCCTTTCCCCCCACAAATATCCAATACTGCAAAAACAATCTTTGGGGGGTAGGCTAAGTTCCAAATGGATGCCCGCTAGTTTAACCTTTGCCTTACTGTCTCTTTTCTGTGATTTCATATATAAATATTGTATTTTTAAATGAATTTATAACAGACAATTACAACCTCTGGTACATAGTCTTCTTGGAATGGGCCTTTTTAATTTGTGTTATTTTTTTTTGCAAGATTACCCTTTTTAGTTTGGTATTCTAAAGTATACCTGCTGACATCTTCATGCTCAAAATATTTTCCTTCATAAGACCAAAGCCACAGTCACTATAGTAGTTTGTATAGTTAACAAGGGTGGCCCAGTCACACTGATTCATGACTGGAAGTCAAAGCTCAAATCCTGCTAGCTGTGGAGAAATGCAGGGGCAATGTACACTTTTGTATATCTAATCTATCACATGAAGACAATATTTCCATCACCCTAATGTCATTCCTCTAAAAGATAACTGTCCTGCATATATTATTTATTTTTGTATCTTTTGGCTTGAAAATGAAAATAAATTAATGCCGTTATCACATTCAATGACTAAAGGGAAAGCAACACATTGATGCTGATTCTGTTCTGTAACAGTTCATGCCAAATTCCACAAAATCCTTAGTAGTACAACATGCTGTAACGGTGAGAAAGCATTCAGACTGCAAACAGACTGCAGAATAATAAACTGATGTATTAAAATTCTTAGAAGGTAAATGTAAATACCTTCTGGTTATGTTCTTAGTAGTATGCAAGCACACGCTGAACATCCTTAGCACATATTTAATTCTGTCTGTCAAAACTACTCTAAATGCAGGTAGCCTTACACCAGTTACTGACTTTGTGTTAATGACTTAACATCCATCATCCATAAAACATTTATCCAATAAGGCTCATAATTCTACAGAGCTGTTTGGAAGACAACTGTATGAAAGCAACTGTGAATTGGATAAATGCACATTTAATATGTTTGATGGCGTACGCGAATTACCTTTTGCAGGGTTCACGGATATCCCTGACTTGTAGAGCATCTCCTCAGTTTGCCATTCATGGTTCCTCAACATGGTCTTTACGCCGTAGAGGACCAGCAGACTGGCACTGCAGTACAACACAAGAGCTTTGGAGAGCCTGCCCCTGAGTCTGATGTAGAGGGAGCGCATGGCCACCGTCACCAGCAGGCAGAAGCCCATGCTGGGGATGTAGAGGACCCGCTCGGCTATCACAAAGCCCACGTAGAAGAACAGGTTGATGGCAGGGAGAAAGGGGATGGCTAAGAGGCTCAAGGAGAATGCCACTATATTCTCCGAGCCAGGCAGAAAATGGTACTGGTGACTACTGGTACCATTAGTGGTATTTTTCAGGGATGCAGAGACAACATCTGAGTGGCAGTCGTGTCCATTGGCGTTGGGCTTCCCGTTGGCAACATGGGCCCTCCCACCAGCCTCCACTAGACCCCGGAGTCCGGTCCATGCCAGGAAAAGCAGCATGGTGTAGAAGGCCAAGGTGTGTAGATTCCTCCAATCCACAGTGTTCTCCAGAAGGGGCACAGCATCCATGGACCAATCGAAGCTTAGCATGTTTGGGCATAGGAGGAGCCACACATTGGCTGCTGGCAGGTAGAGAAAGGTGAGGGTCCTGGCCAACAGGCTGGGCGAGTCAGCAGCAGGGTTGTCAGAGTTGGAGAAGCTGGGAGGTTTGTTGCCCATCCAGTAGAGACGAGCCCCCAGCAACAGTACTCCCCACGCAGCCAGAAAGCCCACCCGACCCAGCAGGTAGGTGCTTTTCCTCTGTGGCAGAAACACACACAGGTGGCAAAGTCTCAACACATACAGAAAACATGATAATTCATACCAAATGTTAATCTGGGGGAAGCTTCAAACCAAAAGCAGAAATGCAAGATTATTTCCAGCCAGGACCTCTCTCCTAAGGAACAATGCAGGAGTGCCGTGTTTGTGAGTGATGGGATACGCTTAAGTGTTTGTGCAATGCCGTTTGAAGCTCACCTCCATGCTCAATTTAGCTGGCTTTGGCCTCGCTCCGTGCTGCCGAGTTTGATCAATGTGACAACAGCTGCCAGTCATAATGCAATTCCCTCACCCGAGACGTAGAAACGGGGACATTACACTATGCCACATTTGCATCAGCTCCCATAAAGCACTAAATGGCACTAAACAATCCTCTAACCAAACAAAACACTAAAGTTTTATTTCAAGTTTCACTTTGGCCAATGAGCCACTCACTTTCATTAAGGTAAGACCCTTAAGCAATATTACTTGCAACTTAATGGCATATTTGTGTCTCTTTAACCTGCACCTGGAGTGTGACACACACCTCACCTACCACCACATTGGGTGGTATGTACAAGCCCATCCATCATTTTTCAAACTACATATAACACTGTCCCAACATAGAAGTTATGATGTATTTACAGGCTGATGAAATGTCTTTCTGCACATCTACGATCATACTTAAGCCATCCACCCTCTCTTACTTATCCCAGTGGGACAAAGGAGGATTAGCGGAACCGGCAGTATTTATTCTGCTGTCTCTGATGGAGTTTTACAGTTTCTTTTTCTCACAGCATATTTAAACACAAAACAAATCAGACATGCATCTGGTGACCTATGACTATTACAAGGGCCCAGTAAAGCAATGACGTCGGAGCTGTAAGAGGGGCCGACCATGATGAGCAACACACAGTTTGCACTTGATCAGATTATGCGGGCATAGATGATGTTTAACTTACTTTACATATGTAACTTGATAGCTAAACTCAAGAGGGAAGGGAAAAAAATCAGTAGAACTAACACGATAATGTATAGTCCCTTAAAAAAAGCAAGCAATAAAATGGTTGATTCTACAAGTGATTCAGAAACAAAGACATACACACAGATAGTTACTCCAATAGTTCATCTGTTGCAAAAAAACCACAAGGTTACTTTCACTCAAAAGATAAGATGTCATTTGGTATCACTGTCCTCATGGGAGCCTAAGTGAAAAAAACAACATACTGTATAATAATAATCCACCAGTCTTGTAACAGGTCATCCTGTCAGAAAACAAGTGGTACAGCCTGGTATCCTATAATAATAACAATATCAACAACTTCAAGTGAAACAACGTGGCCTCAATCTGCAGTGGGCTAAGAGGACAAGTGCCTCAGAAATGGCACAAACTCATGTCTGAAACTGTCATCAACATAGGTGACACAACCATCATGTGCGACAGGGAAGTATTGACCAATTGAACCATTTCAGCAAATCACCCAGATTTAGTGGTCCACTTCACATTTCTTATCCTGGAACAGAGTGGGAAAGTTGAAAGGTGCCCTGTGAGTAAAAAAGTGAACATCCAGCGACAAAATGCAAATAGTCTGACCTCTAATGACCTCTTTTGTCTCCTATTTGCACATACATATAAAAGCATGGAGGACAGATCAAAGTAGGTCAGTGAGAGTGGGCTGTTCATAAATAAGTCTGGCTCCCCAAAGAGTAAAGGTTAATTCCAGACATTTATCACTGGCCCTCATTAAGATGAATGAAGGGTGGAGAGAGCATGAAAAGGCAGCAATATGGAATCTTCCAGAAGCTTACAATGAAGAATGATGAGCAGAGGACAGGAACCCTCATCACTATCATCGTCACCTACGAGGCACAGTGTGCCACTGGGACCAGAGCTTGCCATCAGAGAAAACCTCAAATAGACAGTGCAATACCATAGATAGATAGGTCCCATTTGCATCAATGTTTGAGGATAAGCTACACACTTCACTGAAGCATATCCAACTTGAGAAACTCAAGACTGCTACAGCAGGGTCTCTCTGGTGAAAGGAACCAGTTACAATAATGGGTCTGTAAATGTTGTTCTATCTGCTGTGAATCTTCAGCTTGGCTGTATGGAACCCTCAAAAACAGAGGGTTCCTTATCCTCAATCCGAACACTTCAGCTGACTGTTTTTCTTTTGAAAACCACATCCATCCCCAGTGACTCAGACATGAAGGGTCTGAAGGTTCTTGGGTTGTTCAGCTGCATTAATGAATGGACACTAAGGTACATAAAACACACACACAACTTCTGAAGAGCCTTGCAGAACAGTCTTTGATTCTGCTCCAAACTATGAAGGGTTATACGGGAGCCAGGCTGCCACTGGATATCCTTTCATAGATGTTTGTATTCAGCTCAGTTTACTGAAGTTATGAAACATGAAACCTATATAGGCTTACAGCTGTGTGACATTTCCTCTAATACTGACAGCTGGCTTGATTAAGAGGGGAGGACTTGTGCATGGTACCGTCACACTGTGTGTGTGCTCTAGATAGACCATTTTTCAGTCCCCAGAAGGGGAATTCGATTTTTAAAAATGCAGTGCGTCTGCGGCGTGTATGTGTGCATGAATTATGTTTATATTACACTGTGGGGACCAAATATCCCTCACAGTGTAATAAAAATTATTATGTTGACGTAGTGGGGAACATTTTTCATTTCCCTACAATGATCTGTGAAATGCAATCAAAAAACCAAAAATGCCATAAGTCTCAAATTAGTTTGCTTATAGTTATAGTTAAGTTTTGGGCAGGATAGGGGATATGCTTGGAATGTTGGGGCTAGAGTTTTCCTGAGAGAAATGAACAATTACATATTGTGTGTGTGTGTGTGATACACTACTAGTCAAAAGTTTTTGTATACTACATGTTTATTAACCGTTCTTCCATTTATTTAATAAACTGCAGATTTTTCATTCTTGTTAAGCATAGAAAAGTTCAGTAAACAACTATAAATGAAAATATAAGTCAAATAAAACATTTCCTTTATAACATGAAAGGATTATGTAACAGTACATGCCTTATATTCAGTTACCTGGTTGTGTGGTGATGCCAGTCAAATTTTAGGATGTCCTTTAACTTTAAATGCACTAGTTATCTTTCATCCCATTAAAACAGAGTAATATTTAATGTCCCATCTAGAAAGAATGCCTAAATTTTTCTCTGCTGTTATAATTGCTAGAGGAGCTTACTTGGATGAATCCAAGATATGACATTTTCTTGCTAATAAAGGTACTGAAATGGTGAACATACAAAATTTATTCATTATCAAAGAATATTTAGTGTATTCTTTGTAAATGTTAAGTGAGTAACATGCAAATACAGAAAAAAATTCGGTGAATCAAAAACTTTTGACTGGTAGTGTACGTAGACAGAGGTACTGTATGGGGATTAACATGTGCCACCATAATTTAACATTAATGTGTGGCATCCTTCTTGTGTGTGCAGTCGCATATGGAGATGAGAGGTTAGCGTGTAGAGCTTAAGTGGGGTTAAGGGTGTTTCATACTTCTCCGTGTAAACGCAACACTCGTGTATACACTGTACGTATGCGTACATAGAATTGTCTGTAGTTCTCCGGTCAAGCTGTATATTTGCTGTATTTATATTTTTTATCAGTAATAAAAACGTTAATTATTCTGATATTCCCTGCACATGTACCATAGTAGTGACACTTGTGTCCGTTTCTCTGTGTTTTGGAAATTCAGAGAGCCAGTTCACAGGGCTGCCAACTGTGGTCAGCTAGCTGGTGTAAGATTTTCAATTTGAGACATGCACAAGCATTTATGTATGTAACAGTTTTATTACCTTGTAAATAGTCTGTAGGGTTTGCAGTGACCTATCCCAACACTCGTCGGTAATTATTGTGGACTATGATCAGTCGTGCGCTGTGAGTCCAGAGTTGTGTGTACACCGCTGTGCAGACACAAATTTGAACTGCAGCAGGCAAACGCCCATGGTGCACAATGATGCCAAGTGTGCCATAGACAGACACATTCGCTAGCACGTGTGTAAAGATGTACAAACCAGCCTTTAGGCTACAATATGCAGCAATCATGTCTGACCAAGTCAAATCAAGAGGCAATCAGTGACAGCAAAGTTGAAGTTGACATATTGGTTTCATGATCAGTCTGCCTTACAACATCATTCCTAAACACACAAAGGTATCATGTGACTATATAAGAGCTGTTAATTTTTAACATCTCTCTTTGTTCAGACAGTACGGTCAGCCTAGGCACACTGTTGCCTCCTATGGCGTGACAGAGAAGATCAGAAGAAGCCTCGGCATTGTTATACAATGTGTACTTTAGGGGAGAAGATGAAAGCAAACAGAAACTGTATGCTGCTCAGCAGCATATCACCAGGGTGCTTAGTGGTAAAGCAATTTATTTAGCCCCCCACTGCCGCTGAAGGCCATCCTTACAGAAATTACCGTCTGAACTTCGGCTGACCCTGCGCATAGGTCGGCTTGAAAAGCTACACCTCCCCAGGTCCAGAAGTGAACATCCATCTCAGGAAAGATGTCCTGGGCCAGTATGCATAAAACCTCCTAAGAATGGTATTAAGAATGGTCGTACACTTGGACTTAACAGTTTAAAAAATCTTAGCAAAAAGTACGACCTAAGAGCATTGTATAAAGCTGCAAAAAGCAACTTTCAGCAAAATCAGGTTACTCTTAGAATTGTGACGCATTTAAGAGTTGAAATTTACTCTGAGAAGTTTCATGCATACCGGCCCTGGTGTCCAGGAGGAGCACCCTTCAGGAGAGGAGCAGGACAGACCACCTCCCTTAGACTGAGATCAAGGGACACGCACTTCCAGGTTACCAATGGCAACGTCAGGTTTACATATACTCACTTCTACAGTGTTGGCACTAGGCCTAGCCTCACTAGGCAATACACATTAGTCTTTTTGAGGTTATGGGACATTTGCTGGCCTAGCCTCACGGGGAGGTAGATGTTAACCCATACATGCCAACATTTAGGTTTCAAAATATACGGGAGGATAATTAGACAAAGAAAGAAAGAAAGAAAGAAAGAAAGAAAGAAAGAAAGAATCAGACTTTTTTGGCCTCATTAGGCGTGACATTCGGCCTCTTTAAGTTTATGAGATATTTACTGGTATTGTTAAACTGCTCCCACCTACTACTAAGTCCTACAATTGCTGTTTTTTGAGAGTAAAGCACATTGAATGGCTCTTAGTTAGCAGATGCACATGCAGAACTCCTTACCCTTCATCGGATCTTTAAACCCACTCCTACAGACCCCTGCCACTCTAATATAGTCAATGAAAGTTTTGTCCCTTTTTGTCTCTGACCCAGTCTTATCTCAAAATAAGTGGTTTAGCACAACCTGGTAAGATGCAAGGGGTGTTTTTGTAATACTGTCTCCATCAGGTTACAAATGAAACAATTCAGTTTTCATGAGGTAGGCATGTAAAGAAAATATCCTTGGAGATAAAATGCAAAGCAGACCAAATAAGGGACTCTTTTACATTCAGAGATCATTATTCTGGACACTTATAGAGAGAAGAGCAGCAGAAGAAATAAAATGCTCTACTGCTTTGGAGAGGTGAGGCGACACTTATCTCATCTCCAGGTCTCTCTGCAAAACCCTTCTCTATACCGGGAATATTTCCACATGGTCTAGGGATCATGAAGCCATTTAAATCATCTTTGCAATGTTACTGTTCAGTCCCCCAACAAACCAGAAATCCTGACCAACCCGCTGGAATAGGCACCATCCTCCAGCTAGAAAGGAGAGTCTTGTGAGCTCCACCCAGCAGAGTGAAATCCAGGGCAAGAGTAGAGCCTCAAGTAAGAGTTCCACCCACTCATACACTTTGACAACTAGGCTTCTTTTGAAAACACAAGCATTAAATCACACGATAAACAAGGATACTGACATCTTGAGAGAGCATCCAGCAGGTCAGACTTCACAGAACCTACCGAGTAGCCCATAAAAACCCTGAGGAGATCATATGCTGCAGAGCAGAACTGAGGTGAGCAGAAAATATAAATTTACCTTTTTCGGTTCAGAGGCTTCAGAGATTACGGACATAATAAGATATTCTGAGATACCTACTCTGTGCAGATTTGACCATATTTGTGCTAACTTGGCTTGGATTTTATTTTGAATGTAATAACTCTTCAGCTAAAGCTACACACTGGTCTACTCATTCCATAGATTTCACACAATTGATGCAAATGACTTCATAACATACTCTGACCTCTTTAATAATGAAACTCACCTTCTCATTACCCCGCACTCTGTAACCCAGTACATTCGCAGTGAAACTTTCAGCTTTGTAATTAATCTTTGTAATAGAGGCATGCTACCGCTTTATAAGCTGGAAGCTACTCAAACGCAGAAATAAACTCAGAAAAATGTCACCTATTAACTGTATTGAGTAATTTTATATTTAAGGGGTTATGTTACCTGCTGTTCAAGCTACTAACGACAGAATAAAACCGAAATATGGGAACACAGGTGCTTGAAAACGGATCTGTATATTCAAAATGCCTTTTCACTGGAAATACTCATTAAATAAAACTATGATCCACAGTACCGGCCAGTTTGCTCCTTTCCCATCCTCTGCTTAAGCACTTTGGAAAAATGCCCCCATCCAGTATGACCATGACCCAAATCTGTTACGACAGTGCAAGACACTTAAGGGGGAAAAGGAATTTTATTATTATATAGATTGACCAGATTTTGAGAAATATGGAAGCAGCTTATCTTTGGGCATAGTCAGTTTACTGGGAGACCAGCAGCATTAACTGGAACTTTGGAGGATCAAGCTTAACAGTTCACAATTGTGTTTGGTGTAGAAACGGATACAGGACAGTTGCCACGACTGAAGAGAACAGACCGGAAAACACACAAACACACACTCAAATGTTACGTGTCCTGTATTTGCAAATTGCACCTGTTGGCAGGACAGGCACCAGACACCCAGTGAACTTGGAAATTCCAGACGCTACAATGTGGAACTGATGATAGAACATCCATCCATGGCATTCATGAAAAGTCATTTAAACAGAAACATTGGCTGACCCTCAAGAACCAACTTGGAGGGAGCAAAACCGAGGGGAGTAAGAACCAATGGCTGGGAGCTGCTGAACCTCTACCGGGCCAAATGGAGGACAGACGGGCAAAAACCGATGATGCTGGCTGAACATCATTCAGAGCAGAATGTTACAGGAGAGCGGGAAAAACGAACGAAAAGCACAGATGATGAAGGCTAGATGATAAAAATGCCAAAGTCTACAGAGTGAGTTATCAATATCTGAGATAAAAGTACACCAAGACGAGGAGGTCAGTTTCAGGTGCTCTGTAAATTCAGAAGCTTGTGTCTGTGCGCAGGAACAAATCATGTTTTCATTCAAAGGTGTCAGACTCACCTCGACTTCACGGCAGGTTGCTGTGTGACATTTTATACTAGTTAACTGACAAAGTTTCAGAGTGTAGCAGTGGAGGAATTATACAGGAGAAATTGAGTCTTTTGAAAGGGGTTTATTGTAATACTGTTGTCTATGTGTATAACATGTAATCAGGGGTCATATCAGAATTAGAGAGGGGGGGAGCCCTATCTGGTACATACAAAAAAATATATTAAAAAGTTATTTTTATTTGATATGATTATTGCGCATATTGTATGGTTAAATACTACATGATTTCTTTTCAACATACCGTATAAGTGGAACTTAAAAATGCATCAGAATAGCTTAACACTCCAAGTAATATCCATGCATATTGATACATCTTGAAAACGCATTAAAATATCAAGTTATTCATGGATGGTACTAAACGTATTACAAATGCATGACAAACACATTCAAGACTCTGGCAGCAGTATGATAACTGAAATAAGTCAAAATGTAAGATCATAGGACAGAAAATAGGCTTCATGTAGGAATCTCTCACTCTCTAAGGAAATCTGAGCAATGAAAGAAAATCAGCATTAGTAAAATAAAAAAATGATAGAGCAAAACTGACATTTTATTAAACCGTTCGCTTAGAATCTTCTAATTTTGTGACATTAAGAAAAAGGGGTTAACAATAAAAAGGTGGAATTGTACTCCAGTAAGGTACGATATAGACATAAGGAGGTAGAGCTGGGCTCCACTGGGCTCCATCTACTGCTATGCATATAATGAATTTTTCCCTTAATTGTTTTTAATTCAACAATGATTTCACAGATATGGGTAAAAGTCAGACCACACATATGGCAGAATTAATGTCTCTGATATAACAGGAGTTGGACACCACTGTCGTACACAATTCCAAATACAAACCACACCCAACAAAATGATATCACAGAATGCCAAGCACATAGCCGAAAAAAATTATACCATACTTAACAGCAAATAAAAGCAATGGTATTAAACAATGACATATAAAAAAAAAAAAAAAGGTAAAGTCATAAAGAGCAGATGGCGCCCAGTGACTTCATGCACCCCAGGAATGCTTGGTGCCCAGTGGAATATGACAGCGCTACACCTGTGTGTGCCAGTCTGCAGAAATCTATGGAAACCGAATGGCGACACCCCAGGCATGTTTGTGGGTCCGGTGGCTGATTTTTGTCAAGCATCACCGACGTGATGATTTATTCATTCTTTGTGTGAAATCCCCATTTTGAATAGAAACAGACTAAACATTTTGCATATATACACATACAAGTGATACCCTGCAGTGTTTCCAGTGATAGTTTCAATCCCCTTTTAAGAATTACAAATGAAAGAATACCATCTAAACCTAATGTCTGACCTCAGCCCTCCATCAGAGACACTTGGGAGTAACGCAGTTCAACTTCAGCAGCAAACACCTACCATAGCAGGCTCCTCATAGAGTCGTGCATTTGTGCAAGGCTAACTGCACCACAATACTGCAGATGACGCAAGTACCAGAATAACACCCCAGACAGAGGAACCCCCCCCCCCACAGGATCGTTCACTCATGTTACGCTGCCAGTTTATCATACAGGATGGCAGAAAGCTTCGCAATGATCATGCTGTGGAAAACAGGAACGCTTGTGAGAACACCTTTGTGATTCAGTATCCTCGGTAAGTTGAGGAACCATGAGGTAGGAGTAGAGGGTTCTGGCAGAGTGGGGGCTCCAGCAGCCGTGAGATTTCTATTCAGATAGGGCACAGCAAACCTGCCCGTTCATATTCAGTTAAAATTCAAAAAGTTTTTAAAAGCCATAAATCCACTTTCTGACGCTAATCTGGGCATTAAAAAGAAAAAGATAAACTGAATGGGAGTGGTACATCATGAGGTCACCTGAGGAGGAGTGTTAGGAGCCCCAGACGTTCCAGGAAGCTGGGGAAGCGCTGGTCAAGCTCCCCTGAGTGAGAGAATCATGCGTCTGTGTGTTAAACCCGGTGCCATATGGTTGCCCGGGTCACTCAAGGTTTATCTGGAGCTTAATGCACTTCAAGCATTTCATGGACCAGAGATATACCCAAATTCAGACAATATTTCCACCTTATTTGCCATGTAAACAGCATTCACAGAATACCAGATATGATAAACATGGATCATCAAATGTGACCATTATTGTTCTCAAAAAATATCCATCTCTCCCCAACTCCAATAAAGGTGTATTTTCTGAGGCCGGAGAGCAGAATGAGTGTCCAATCACACTAAGGCACTACAGACAAGAGCAGCGCCCTCTGATGGGAAATAAGCCCTAATGATAAACCCCCATCTAGTACATTACAACCCACGTGATGTTTGCTACTAACAGTAAAACAAAAAAATAAATGACTCAACAAGGCATCATTGGGATGAATAAAGCATTTAACATGTTCTATTAATACAGGTTCTCTATATAGAAATTCCCACTTTTGGCTTTTGTTAATTCAGTAAATAACTCATTTGCCCTCTATTGTGGAGTGAGTCAGCCATTAACTTAGCTGAATGGGTGTATAGCTAGAGGTAACCCTCTGGCCTTGATGTAAGATAAAACAAAATCAGCAGTTAAATATTCATTAACTAAAAATAACTATCCAAATCAAGCATTACTTTATGGGCCCCCAGACACAGGGAATTAGTTCTGCTCCAACTCGAATGAGCAATTGTTTTGTAGTTAATGAACAAAATGAAGATCATTCACGAAACCAAAATCAGCTACCTGCCTGCTAGATCCCGTCAAAGAGTCTCTGGGGGCATTGAAGGGTACCGTTCCCAAAAGACCACCACGCCTTGTTCCTCAATCTGCAAAGCAACTGAGACCTTTGCTTAAGAACCCAAAAGCTAGTCCACCCTTAATATCAATTATATGTCAAATATATAAGACAATCACATTTTGAAGTTGTATTATAACACCAGCCCAGAGTTTGCTATAACCAGAGAAGTAAAGGTTTTACTGTCACAAAAGTCATGGTCATAGATCTGAGACAGGCCTGTGTGGACCCCAGGGGTGTATCCAGCTCTTTGTGTACCTTTTTCATGACTTTCAGAAATCTACTGTAAAACTATGGTGAATCGGTACTAAACATATCACATACGCATGACTAACAGTAATGCCCTTTATGAAGTGCACATATACATACACTGTCTCATAGAATATTCAGAGCACCGCATAAATATATTATAACCAAGAAAACTCTCATTAGATTCATTCTAATGTTTTATCACTCACTTCCTCTTAGCTTCGGGATGGACTTCAAAAGTTCTTCTTGAAAAGGTCAGGGTCCTGCTTATCTAAGTGAATGTGAACAAACCAGACCACTCTATCACTCCAAGGTCTACTTATCATTCCTAGAATAGCTAAAAGAAATGCTGCAGATAAAGATCTCAAGTGCATGGCCTGCAGGTCTGTGGAATAAGGTTCCCATCATCTTAGCATTAATATTCCTAAATACACACCATGTTAGGTCTACCTTACCTTAAGCGACAATGCTGCTACTGTTCCACAGGCTGTCAGTGGACAGACCTATTCGGCATGCATGTCTGCCAACTTCTGCATCAGTATAGGCTCATTATTCCTCATCAGTCCAAGCTGAATTTCCTGACATGGACTTGTGCCACAGACAAGGACCCACCAAACATTAATCTGTCCATGTTCATAGGCTGAGCAACTAAAGAGCTAAACAGCACAAGCTTGAAAAATTCTTCACCAACCTAGAACCTTCCTTTATTCCTGGCAGCTTTTTCTGTTCAGAACCGTCTGCCTGCATAGCTGTCGACGATGCTGTTCTGCTTAGTAAACCTGTAAATGGATGTTGGAAATATACTGCAAAAAATATACTGAATCAAATGCTTAATCTACTCAGCTACCTTCCAAATTCATATCCTGGTCAGGATCACAGTAAGCTTGGAGTCAATCCCCGGCAGCAATGGGCACAAGACAGGGGTACACCCTGGATAAGATGCCAGTCCATCACAGGGCACAGGGCTGGGTACACCCTGGATAGGATGCCAGTCCATCACAGGGCACAGGGCTGGGTATACCCTGGATAGGATGCCAGTCCATCACAGGGCACAGGGCTGGGTATACCCTGGATAGGATGCCAGTCCATCACAGGG
>JABFEB020000060.1:28794619-28813594 GCA_019775895.2 Stomatorhinus ivindoensis | reverse complement strand
GGCAGTTTCGTAAGTTACCTCAAGGGCTAACAAATTCTCCAGCCTCTTTTCAGAGGACTATGGAGAAAGTAATGGCAGGGATAAATCTCCAGGAGGTAATTGCGTTTCTGGATGATCTGATCATTTTTTCGAGTACATTGGAGGAGCATGAGGAGAGGCTAATGAGAGTTCTAAATCGTATCTCAGATTTTGGCCTCAAATTATCTCCCTCCAAATGTAAATTTTTCCAGACATCGGTAAAATACCTTGGTCATGTTATTTCAGAGCACGGTATCCAGCCTGATCCTGATAAAGTATCTGCCATTAGGGAGTGACCTCTGCCACGGACGGTCAGAGACCTTAGATCTTTCCTGGGGTTTTCAGGTTATTACCGTAGATTTGTACATAACTACTCTCGCATTGTCAGGCCTTTAAATGAGTTGCTGAAAGGAGAGTTCTCTACCCGTCGTAGTGGCAGTAAGTATGCGCCCCGCTCCAAGTCACAGTTTTTAGGTGAATGCTGGACTGAGGAGTGTCAGAAGGCTTTTGAGCTTGTTATTGAGAAGCTCACAGCAGCCCCCATACTGGGTTTCGCAGATTGGCGGCTTCCTTATCTTCTGCACACTGATGCCAGCACCACAGGTTTGGGTGCGGTGCTTTATCAGATTCAAGATGGTCAGACCAGAGTAGTGCCGTATGCTAGTCGTGGACTTTCTAAGACAGAAAGAAATTATCCAGCCCACAAGTTGGAATTTCTCGCGCTTAAGTGGGTGGTCTGCGAAAAATTCCATGATTACTTGTATGGTGCCACCTTCAAAGTGTTGACGGAGAATAATCCATTAACTTATGTATTGACCAGCGCCAAATTGGACGCCACCAGTCATAGATGGCTTGCTGCTCTATCCGCATATAATTTTGACGTCCACTATAAATCGGGCGCGCGCAATGGGGATGCTGATGGTCTCTCACGGCGGCCTCATGCACCATCTTTGGAGGAGGAGGTGGACGACATAGATAAGAGAATAGCCAGCATGCTTGAGCGTGCTAAGCTAGCCCCTGATGAGTTTAACATTTTGGATAACAATGCAGTGAGAACTTTATGTGCGAGTCACAAGGTGAGGGCTCTTGTGGTGTCTGAAGGTGGAGATGAGACGATAGCAGCAAATTTTATTCCGGCTGTAGAGACACTGCTCTGTGATGACAGTGCGGTTCCGGAGGACCTGGAGGAGCCAGTATTATGGCCTGGTCAGCCTACATTGCCTGGGTTTTCCAGTAAAGATTGGCAGAAGTTGCAGGGAGAAAACGCTAGTCTGGCACGTGTTGTACAGCTTTTGACTCTGGACTCCTCTGTATTGGATAAAACGTGTGAGCAACCAGATGTACTTTTGCTTCTGAGGGAGAGATCCAGGTTAGAACTCATAGATGGGGTGTTATATCGCAGGGTGCAAAATCATATAGGTGAGGATTCTCATCAGCTGGTTGTGCCTCAGAGTCAAAGAGAGAGAGCATTTAAGGGTGTGCATGATGAAGTGGGGCATATGCGCGTTGAGAGGACTGTGGAGTTGGCAAGGGCCAGATTTTATTGGCCTAAAATGATGAGGTACATAGAATCAAAGTGTAGAGCGTGTGAGCGATGTGTGAGACGCAAAAGTAAAGTTCAAAAGGCAGCAACTCGTGAATATCAAGGTCAGAGGCCCTCTTGAACTCCTGTGTATGGATTTCTTGTCATTGGAACCTGATACAAAAGACACTAGGCATATCTTACTCATAACTGATCATTTCACCAAGTATGCCCAAGCATACCCAACCCGAGATCAAACGGCTAGAACGGTGGCTGCTGTACTGTGGGAGAATTTGATTTGCCATTATGGTTTTCCACGTCGTCTACATAGTGACCAGGGGGCATGCTTTGAGGCAGAGGTGACAGCAGACTTGTGTAAGTTAGCAGGCATTGATAAATCACGCACTACACCTTACCATCCCAGGGGCAACCCAATAGAAAGGTTTAACCGGACTCTACTTGATTTATTAGGGACTTTTGAGGAAAAGAAAAAAGAAGAATGGAGGAAATATGTAAGGCCGTTGGTGCGCGCCTATAATTGCACAAAGAATGATGTTACGGGTGAGGCGCCGTTCCTTCTAATGTTAGGACGACAACCCCGACTGCCAATTGACTTATGTTTTGGGATTAGTCCCCGTGGTTATAATTCTAAAACACACTCGCACTATGTGCGTGACCTTAAAAGCAGACTTAAGTATGCGTATGACTTAGCCTCAAAGAGTGCAGAAAAACGGCAGAATCTGAACAAAAAACGGTGGGATTCCAAAGTAACTGCTATGCCCTTAGATGTTGCCGATAGGTTTCTTGTTAGTAATTTGGGCCTTCGAAAGAAACATAAAATTTCGGACAGGTGGGAATCTGCTGTACATATAGTGTTGAAACAGCCGGACCAAGACATCCCTGTGTATGTGGTAAACCCTGAGGGAGGCGAGGGTAGAGAGCGAGTTCTCCACAGAGATATGCTGCTCCCATGTGGATTTTTGCCTGTAGATTTAGGATTAAGGGACGGTGTAGACACAGGACAGGTTCCGATTACTCAAATTTCCATAGGAGGCAATGATGAGTCTGGGCTAGAGTGTACACTCATGTCAGGTACGCAAAAACAGTCTGTGATGCAGGACGAGTCGAGATCGTTGGGAGGGGATGAGCCATTGATGGAAACTTCTTTAAATCCAAAGGCTCCTGAATTTTTATCTAGTTATGAGCTAGATGGAGAAATTAATGGGAGTTCTACTCCAGCACAAAGTAGGCCCCAAAGGAGACGGATCCCCTCAGCTTACCTAAGTGACTACCAAGTGGGCTCCTACATAGGTTGTAGGCCTCAGATTGTTAACTTGCCAGTTAATAGTATGGTAATTCAGGAGTGCTTAATTTCCTTGCATAAGCAAATTGGGGAGTTATTGCAGTTCTGGTCATGATATGACAGGGACGTCATTTTTTTTTTGTGGGGGGAGGATGTAACCTACATGGTATTTGGTCATTGATTTTTTTTTTGTCTAGCTGTGTGTATTTTTTTTTTTAGCTCATCTGGCAATTGCACTTGTTTTAAGTGAAGGAGGCATATTTTTGGTACGATCGCAACAGCTCAGAGCAACGTGCGCTCTGCGTGGGATTTGCAAACTGATTTGCAAGTCGCCTTCAGTGAGTGTTGCTGCCGACATTTGTGGCGCCTAGACTACTAATTCGCGATCAAAAATCTGCCTCTCTGGCCAGCCTTATTTTTCAGGACGAGCGGCCAGGGAAAACGACTACGTCGCCATTTATTTTCTCTTTTTCCCACCGAAGGACACCAAGAGCGCCAGTCTTCATTATTTTAATTTTATTTTTTTTTTGAGAGTGAGGAGGAGTGGTTCGGAATTTTTTTTTATTTAACACTTGGGTACCCAGTGAAGAATATAAACAATTTTGTTTATCGAACTACTTTTTTTTTGTGGACTAAAATATTGAAATATTATAAGATCTTGTTTCTCGGCTAATATACTGGGTTTCTATGTTAACCCGACTGGCTGATCGAATTCATATAACATTAAACGGCTTGAAGTAATACATATCGTGTCCACATCACATTTCTTTCCAAAACCCCAGTGATTGGACTCAGGCTTCATACATAGACTTTAGGACCCTGTACCCTACCCCAGTTTTATTTTACCTAAATTTTATTTTGGTTCAATATATTTAGGGGGGTTACATAAACACCCTGGACAGAGTAATTACTGCCCCC
This sequence comes from Stomatorhinus ivindoensis, assembly GCA_019775895.2. Lineage (NCBI taxonomy): Eukaryota > Metazoa > Chordata > Actinopteri > Osteoglossiformes > Mormyridae > Stomatorhinus > Stomatorhinus ivindoensis. Next base: position 28,809,833 of record JABFEB020000060.1, on the reverse strand, counting down.
ACAAGTAAACACACGAAACTACAGATTGGGCGTCAGGCTGGTGTTAAACAGCGTCAAGCAAACACCAATGAAACGACAATCGAACACAGCTAGAAAACACAGAAAAAACATGTATGGCATTCAGAGGGCATACAGTTCGAACGTCCGTATGGACGAGGCCTTAGGACATACATTATACAGCACTTCAGACCCAGGGTTTAAAACTGTTGTAAGAATAATTTTCCAAAGTCATACCGTGCTCCCTGTGTGACAGTCATTCTCACCAATCACTAGCGCCGTGCTCCTTATGTGACAGTCATGCTCACCAATCTGAAATCGTTCAGTCCTAATCGGTAGCCACTAGGCCTGGGAAGATTCACCGATTCGTATGGATATATCGGTATAAACATAAACAATGTGGTTGCATTGATGGGTAAAGTGCGCATCGAGATGTATCATGTTTAAAATCTCTGCATCGGTAAAAACCGATTCGTGGCTATAAGCACAATTGCATATTTGCTTGCTTTTCAGTCTCACCACATTTTTTATTTTTTTCACCACGCTGATCTGTGTGCTTATTAGGTCCGTGCGCTGCAATTTTCCCATTTGGCCATCGTATCTCATGAAAGTTGGATGCGGGGGTTTCTGCACAGATCAAGCCCATGTCTGGGACAGTTCATGAGGCCAGTCTCACCAATGCGCGTAAACTGCACAATATTAATGAACAATGACCTGCAGGTCATATTATAAATAAACACGCTCTCTGGGCCAGGAGTTTATGTGACTTTCCTCAGGCGGAAAATGAGATCGTAAAACACACATTTCCCCATAAACTGATTAGACCAGACAAGCCAGTCATAATATATGTGACTACCATTAATGTATTACCAAGTTAGGCACAGAAGCAGCAACTGTCAGAACATAGCCAATGACACTGTATTATATGGATAATCTGAACAAGCACATAATCGTGACTAATTGTATGAAAGATAACACCAAGAGAGCTCATTTTTATAAAGCCCCTGGAGATCTTCAAAGAACCACACATTATGAAAACAAAAACAAGTCAATGCTATTCATAAATGACTGAGAACGTAAATCCTTCCTAAATAAATGAATGTCTGCATAATCGACTGGCCTTTAACGGCGTAATTTATGGCAAAGATGCATGGAGCTGACACAAGGCTTTCAGATTATGATTAATCGATGCAGCAGGAAGGCAGCTGCCATCACCATCATGCAACTGCCCAGAAGCACTTTTAAAAGCATCACATGACCAGCCACGAGCATATTCACTAGCATCCGCTTTGCCTAGCCCTGAGCACGTTCACCAGTACTGGCCGCACACAAGCATGCATGGATTGGTAGGGTGATACAGGACTAGCTGAAGTCATGGCTGCACACCAAACTCAGAGGCTATGAGGACATCATTCTTCATGATCATTAATCTTCGGGGAGAGGAGAGTGATGACCAAAAGATATTTCACCTTTGGCAGAGGAAGCCATAGGGAATTGTGTGGGGGGGGTTGCTTACGAGCGGTTCTCTCTATGATTGCTGGGATGCTATATTAATGGATTTCCAGGGGAAGGTGCCAGAGAAGGGCTGCAGAGTGACTAACACAGGTACTCACATTCACATGCTTACAACACAAACACACACTTACATACTTAGATTCACATGCTCACACACACACAAACTTGTGTGTGCCTGTGACATCTGTATGTCCCCCTGTGTACTGGCAGTCTATCTTGCACAGTCTAAAGGTAAGTAGGTCATCCTGGCTGCAAAGTGTGAATCTGAATTGCCTGGTTTGCGTGTGTTTTGTGTGCCTCAGTCTGTGCCAGTTACTCTGGGGTTTCCATGTTCTTTGTAAATAGTCATGTGTATCGTTTGTGTATCTGACAGATAAAATGATTGCTTTGCAAAAAATCTAATGGTAGTTAAAAATAAAAAAACAACCCAGTTACCTACAGTTTACATGCATTTGTAAAGACAAGTTTTTACAGTAGCAATCAAAATGAGAAAATAAGTGACATTTGTAGTTTATGAATTCACAGTTATCTATGAATTTAAGTGATGTATATTTACCGCATTTCCTCAGTGAAAACTTTCTCACATCACAAAATAAAAGGTTGCAGATCCAAAATCAGTGTAAACAAAACCCAGACATGTGTTCTTGTTTATGGGCGTTTTTTGACCCAGTAACATCCGTCGGATTATTGTATCGCTATCATATGAATAGTACTATATGCAAATGGGTGGACAATCAGTGCTGCTTCAAGACTCAAAGTGTTAAGTTGTCTGCTTTTCTACCCGCATGTGCTTTTCTACTTAGGGACTAGTGTCTCCTCTGCATTATACCCTAACTGACCCTTCATACTTCCTCAGAGATCATCACAACCCAAACTAAGTGGTTATTATCAAAAGATGGTGAAGTGCCTGGATTGATGGACAGATGGCAGATGGAGCACAACTGCATGGGTAATGCCATAAAACCTTCAAAAAGCTTTTTATTCTAGTTAAATTAATCAAATTAAGCATGAAATAACTATATGCCACCACCACCAACTACTGGTGAATATTTACCTGAGTTTTTATTCGTTTGTTATTTTAGCAAAGCCCCAAGCTAACTAATGGGCAGAAAACGCATAACAGGGACCAGTAATCTGACGTCGCCTGTCTGCATCTGGCTGTCAGTCGATGAAAATCTGATCTGTTTACACTAGGCTTTATCTGAAGAGCAGATAAACCCGGACATTCACTTGGGCTTTATAACGAGCACTCTAAATTCAGCATTAAAGGAGCATGGTCCTCCTTCATTACAGCACTTTCACAACCCTCACATAGGAATTATCCAGCGATTAATTGAACAATCGGGCAATGGACAGGAAAGATTGGTGAACCACTGAAATGGTATTTTCAGAACCCCCCATCTTTAATGAACACAACACACTTCTGAGCAAAACGACCAATACCACAAATGTCCCTGTCACGGTGTCTGGCAACCATGTAAAACACCCAGAATGCAATGTTTATCATAAAGTCTGAGATGGCGATAACTGTATCAGAAAGCATGCTTTGGCAAATAAGCTGGAGTTGGACACTGACACAGTTAAGATTCATGTACCTGTCTAAAAGAACAGGAGAAAGTCAGAAAGAAAGAAATATCATTTTACTCTTAGATTAAAAAATGAAATGCTGCATCTTTGGAGCGAAGTCAGCAGAGTAGAAAAATGTCACATGAGTGGGTGATATAAACGAAGTACAGGGGTAGATGGGAGGAGGCCAGAGATGGGAAACCCTGCTGCGGGCAGACAGACGCTCCAGGGTATGGAAAGTTAGACACAGAAGACATGAAAAATAACAAAAAGCAAAGCAGAGATGGATCCATCCAGGCAGAGCCTGGTGAGAGGGAATATTGAGGGGAAAGGGGGACTGTCCACAGTAGGCTTCACTCTTCAGGCAGGAAATAACTGCAATCACATCACACACAAAAAGCCGCTGTTATTTGGCCGACAGTGACCTCACTAATCTGCTGGCTTGTTGTTGTGCCCAGCTCCTGCTGAAGGAGGGGGTGACAAGATTCAAAGAGACCTGCAGAGTTCACACACGCCTTCAGAGATACACGGTAGCATCAAAAATACCAGCACACATATCATCAGGTAAATTAGCAACAGCAGCTATTGCTAATACAATAAATTTGAAAGAACTCAGGGGAAGATTGAACTTATGGCTCTATGATCAATCAAAAAAACTATTTAGCATCCATAACCCTCTGGGGTCTAGGGGTAGGGAACACACATTCACTGACTGGGGCATGATCACACATTTCTTTCAAAATCATAAACTTAATTCATGGCAAATAAATTATTTCTTATATTTGTTTTGGCATTAAAGTCATCTTTATTTTAATGTACTTTGATTTATGTTAAGTCTGTAATTTGACATCAAAGTATAGATATTGCAAAATGCAGTTTGGAACAATTGCAGACACATTATAAAAGTACACTGTAAGCAATGCTGGCAGTTTGTTTTGATCCCAGATATCTGATCAGCAAAGTCTTGGCTACATGAAGATGACTAAATGGTGTAGTTGCAACATTCATTTGGATAACAAATAAGAAAAATCTAACTCGTGTCACTATTTCTGGCTCCTGTCATTGACTATGTAGCAACTTTCATGTGTATGAATGAGCCATTGTCACCTGGCCACGTCCCTACCCCCCCCCCCCCTTTTATGGTGCTGATGGGGATGTATCTGGATTGCGTTTCATTGTTGTTCATCAAATTACCATGCAAATACGATTTGAATATGTGCTAATGCTATTTAGAACGTGAATAGCTATCTTCGGGTGACAGCGTTACTACATGCCCCCGATGCAGGTAAAACAAAGTAAGGTGACATGGTTTACTTTTTTGCCGATTTAACCTAATTTTAAAAAGTTTAATACTTCCGACATTGGACGTTTTGAAAAGAAGACAGATTACGTATTTAGTCAGCGTTTTTTTTCGTGATTCTACATAAAGATTTCAGCAAGATATAAACTGGAACAGAGCAAAAAATATGCTGCGTCGTCGCCGACATGCTCGACCCAGAAGGATAAACAGCAAAGAGCCTTTCATCTGAGGCATTGGTTGAATTAACACAAGAGGCTTGCATGCTGTTCCTGGCAAAATGGCTTTGCTAAAACTATACTGAGGAACAGAAACATGGGTAGGCCCTGTGCATCTTTATTGTTCTTGGCCCAAAACACAATGACTGTGGCAATTTGTTACAGGGGAAAGATGGGGAAACACTCTGGAACAAAAGCAACACCCTCCACTGGTTTGAAATGATTACATATAAATCCTTCACTATCAGCATCACCGGGAGAACACAGATGGCATGGGGGACACTATACCCCAATCAGAGGAGGCTCAGGTCATTTCTGGATGACTGAACATCTCAGAAACATGGGGTCGTGGCAGGTGTATGATACATTAATGAAGGAACACGGCTCAACAACCGGGACCTGTGGGCTTTGGCTGTAGACAACACATTCATTAAACCAGATCAGCTGTACTTTTGAATGTTGAGACCTTATGGCACCGACCTCTGTTCTATTTTTTCATCTTGGTGTTTTCATATTCTGGACAAAAATATGCTCACACTCACAGATTTATCCTGAGAGCAATTGAAATTTAACCATTGTTTCGGCTCAGCAATATGCTGCAGAGATTTGTTCCTTCAGTTTTTTAACCTTGACTGGACTCCATGTATAAAGACATTGATCCAAAGAACACACAAGTCTGGCTTAATGAGGTAAACAGGTAGACCAAGAAAAACCCATTAAGGAGGGAATAAAAATAAGCAGCTCTGATTGTACTGGAGGTATTTAATCTAGTCATAATGAAAGAGACTGTCTGAGAAGGCCAGGAGCGAAAAAAAAAAAGGAACATCTATCTCCAGTCCGTTTCAAACAAGGAACCACGTGGGACATCTACCTCTAATTTGACTGAAATACACATGCTCCTCGCCTCAGTCTGACACAAACCAAAAGCAGCACTAAGTAGCTGATAACCTAAAAGCACAAGGAACAGACTGGCCTTTGTGTGTTTAGGCTGTGCGATCTTCTTCCCTGTAACAGGACCATCGCAGCAGGGGGTGAACGAGCAGAACCCGTGTCGTTTCCATGTATGTGTGTGTTTGTGTGTGTGTATGGGGGGAGGGGTGCATCTAACCATAAATAAAACACCCCAGGCATTCAGTGTACATCGCCCGCCATCAATAGTCCATAAAATATACATCTCAGAACAGGGTTGGGTCGAGAAACCACAGTCCAGAAATTTCATAAATACATACCCATAAGCCCAGCTTCTGCCCACCCGCATCTCAATCCACCATCCAGCTCCTGCTGAGCCAAAGATGTGAGAGAGTTCTACTCCAGCATTTTATGGTTGTGATAAATGCCGTGTGTTCACCCCCAGACCCCCCATGATCCCACACCCAGCCCATCTCACAGCGAGTGTCGTTGTCTTTATAAATCTACAGCAGCTAATTCAGATTGACTCGTCCCTATAAACAAAACATCTAAGAAGGCATCACAGTACCAACTGCTCCTAAAGATCATCCAGTTAATTGTGAATTGCAGGCTGGGAGCACAGATGTGGACTCAGTCCTCCAGAGAGGTCAGGAGGGTGCGGAGGGACTACTACAGCAATGCAAAAGTAGACGGCTAGCTACAGCCTCCCAGACAGATAGTCGCCTCTCCCCCACACACTCAAACAGTGAATGTGTCTTTTGTCTCTACACTCTGTTTTTAACTTTCATGTTTTCCTGTCAAGCAAGGACAAAAAGATCCAATTTACTCAATCAAACGTCTACTTGCCAACACAAGCAATATTTTCCAACAGAAACGCTTAATGAACAGCAAGCTCCAGCTGTCTATACAAACATACACACACTTTCTTGGCTTTGGTTTCAAATAATGGATTTCTGGAAGAGTTAACAGCAACATGCTATCAGATACTAACAGACATAGACAAGATTAACAGCAGGTACCTTGTGGAGGAGGAGGAAGAGCTGTCGGATTTTGAGACGCTGGAGGATGAAGATGTCATAGGCAGCTGATACGGCCAGCACAGTGACCCCCTGCTCCTTCCACAGCATGCTGCAGGTGGCACAAGCAAGGCTACCCAAGAACCAGGCCCAGGAGCGAAATGAGAGTTGGGCTAAGGGCAGACCAAGGTCGCAGTGTCGCTCATAGCACAGGAGCGACAGCAGGAAGAAGAGTGCTGCCCCAACATCTGCCCGTCCCACCACGCCAGCTACTGCCTCCGTGTGCACTGGATGTGAAGCAAAGAGCAGCCCGGCCATCAGTGTCCAGCGGCCCCCACCCAGCAAGGAGCAACAGAGGTGGGTGAAGAGGCCTGTGACGGCACAGTGGAGCACCATGTTGACCAAATGGTACCCCCATGGATCCAAAGCACCCAGAGCGTAGTTCAGGCGGAAGGAAAGGGTGCATAGGGGCCGATAAGACTTATGGCTGCCGCTGTGGGTGAGAAGCGTTCCCCAGAAATCATCATAGAAGATGTTTGTCCAGGGAGTTTCTGGAAGGAGGTCCTGGTTGGTTTTAATTGCACGGCTGAAAAATAAACAAAAGAGCAGAAGGGTAAGAGCTACAGTCTCAAAGGACCACTTGACAGCACAAGATAATCACAGGAAAGCTGAATGGTAAAAAAAAAAAGAGCTAAGAGGCCAAAACGCATCATAGCCTCCATTATCTTTTAGTGGTAAATGCAATAAATGCTCATCCCTGGAGTGATACAAAAGCTGATCTTGAACATGGATAGTTATGATGAACTCTGATAATGCAGCTAAGCAATGTTGGGAGATCTGATCTCCTTATGCCTGAAATCCTCACCCTTTAATTTCAGATTCAATATGTCACAGTATCAAACCAATGTGATTCAATGAAGGATGCAAATATGACCCTCTTGAAATTGATGATGTGCTCACCATTGGACTATGGGGCTGAATTTCTTCGGATAATCCTTAAAACCCTGCTTTTTGCATAAAGGTCTCATATTCACTTTCCTGACAGACAATACATCCAGCTGAAGTGTTTAAAAAACACGCGCACACAAATCCAAAAGAATTTTCCCCCCACAAGTTGAAATATAAGCCATAATATCACTCATAGTAATCGAGTAAGACAGGCTTTCATGCTACTACTTTCTACTGCAACTAGTCTGTTACTATAACAGCTTGAATTTCCTAAATATTTTAAGCAGCAGCTAATCCCTTCCTGTAGGTCAGTCTTCCTGTGCCCATAACTGCAAACTCTCAGTGGGATACTTACACAAACAGCTTTATTCTCGGAAGATTGACAGGCGTGTCCCAGAAGGCAGCAGGAGCTGCCCAGGACATGGTTGCATGTTGTGGAGGGAACACACTTCTGACTAGACTGTCTGATTAGACTGGCACACAGGGGACATTCTAGTAAGTTTAACATTAGTAGTACTATAGTACAGGAAAACATTTTATGCATGTAACTGTTATTGACAGAATCTCAGGCAGGACCCCCCAGCGGGCAAAATATACTGTTGCAACTTAGTAGCTCTCCAGATTATTTTCTTTGTAAATGTAACTCACTGTAAAAAACGTTGGAGACCACTGCTCTCAGATTTGCAAAAGCAATGATATCTTCTACTGTAACAGCTGGTGTGGGTTTGATGCACTCAAACTCTAAAGCCAATCAAGTGGACTGTAAAGCAGTCCTAGGCCCAGCCAGGGCAGCCGTTCTGATTGTCATGCTGCATGCTCACGCACCCATCTGTTCACCGCGCACTAGTGATGCATTAGTCCTGTCTCACGCAATGCTCTCAGTTCACTGCGGCCAAATTCAGCATGACGGTGCAGCAAGACTCTTAGCTGATTTGGACAGGGGTTTCCAGGATAACATTCCAGCACCCTGCATGTGCCTAGCTGCCATCATACAAGAATCTGGGTCTTCTTCGACCAATAAGGGTGCAATGCTATCACATGGCCAAAACATAACCACCTCACCAGAACAAAGTGGAGACAAGTGAGTTTGGGGGGTGGTGGTGGAGATGATGGTGATGATAACAATAAATACCACGAGTGTTTACTGTTAAGTCTACAAAGTCCCAGGATACAATCTCCGCAGATCCAGTAAAAATTGACCAAATAGCAGAGGTAGAGCTCAAAATGAAGCGTTTCCTCAAACACATATCTATCTCACGCATAACAAATGTATTCTGTCAAGCTGTTTCAATAGATTACAAATAAACTGGGGGTGGCTAAAAGAGGTCATTTGCAATTCTAAATACTGATGTCCTTATGCTACTGGAGAACAGCGAGCACCAGCCAGATTAATGACTTTGGCTTTGTGGCTGTAAACGGACATGACTGCTTGAGTACATTTGCTGTAAATGTCTCGCACTGCTGTTCTATATGACCGAATAAAAACCAATTCTTATGATGATTTTTTAAAATCATTATTCATGCCATCATGTTAAAGAGTTCCTAAACACAACATGCATGTTTCTTTCATCACCCAGCATTAAAGTGGCTGTAGTCATTTTTGCTGGAATGGCTGTTCTCAGCTCCGTTTCCTGCACCATGCTTTAAGCCCTTGGCACCATAATTTCAAGAAGTATGCAAAAGGCCTCTGCGTGCGGCTTTTCCAAGATGTGAATGTTGCCCGATCGGACACACTGCTCCTCACTGTGTGAATGTTGCCCGATCGGACACACTGCTCCTCACTGTGTGAATGTTGCCCGATCGGACACACCGCTCCTCACTGTGTGAATGTTGCCCGATCGGACACACCTCTCCTCACTGTGTGAATGTTGCCCGATCAGACACACTGCTCCTCACTGTGTGAATGTTGCCCGATCGGACACACTGCTCCTCACTGTGTGAATGTTGCCCGATCGGACACACTGCTCCTCACTGTGTGAATGTTGCCCGATCAGACACACTGCTCCTCACTGTGTGCCCAGACACTGTGGCATTGACTCATTTCTCTTCCAGGTGACTGCCCCAGCTTCTTATTTCTTCCATCTCTTCACCATTTCCTTCTGCTACCTGCTCTTGCCAACTGCTCCTAATCACTTCATAAGCCAGCTCCTCCTTTAAGCTGCATGCCCCCCATGCAATTCTGTCATCCATCCTCCCATTGTTCTACCATCAAATTAATGTTTGTTATTCAACACAGCTACAAAGCAAGGAATCAGGGAACCCCACCCCCCCAGCTGAGATCCCCAACCAGCTTGGTAGTCAGCCTGATAATACTGGGATCTTGTACAGAAAGAGCTGATTGCATTAATATTAGAGGTCGACCGATACGGGTTTTTCAATAGCTGATGCTGATATTTAAGAGTCAGAGTCAGCCGATGGCTAATATATGCTGCCAGTTCTTTTTTTGCCGATAATTGGACATTTTCCCCTCTATTTGCATGGTACAGTATCTAATAACAATAAACGATACACAGAATTTCTCAACTTAGCATTTATTGAATACTGACTGTAAATTTAAATATAAACTTAAATAACAAAAACACAATACAACTTGTGAACAATAAATCAAACTTTGCTTAGTGAAATGCTGCCTTACAGGATTAGAGTTTTGTTCAGCCAGCAGACAGCAATTACAAAATTACAAAAACAAGAAAAAATGCAAGGTTCACATTTTTATTATAGTACCTTCATCTTCAATTCATTATACAATTCCGGTACTCCATGCACATTGAAACAATTAGACTCTAATACATTTTGAAAGAAAGAAAAACACTTTTAACTAAGTACAACATGGTATGATGAATAGTGTACAAGGCCCAAAAGCCTTTCACTAACATGTTGTTTATGTTGTTAGCAGACAGATAACTTACAAGCCAAATTCACAATCAGAATCTAGTGATCACAGAAAATAACATAACTTTAATACTTCTTGTATTACACAGCCTTTTTTGCAATGACAACATAAGCCCCTAGTGATTGTGACATTGTCAACGGATCAGCCGATATAAAGGACAGACATGTTTAATGAGGAGACTAACTGCAAATTCGTGCAATTTTTATCTAGACGTCTGACAAACTGTTCGAATCTCCGCTCTCAAATGCAAATTGCACAGAAGGACCATTGTCAGCATCAGCTCAACTGAATAGTAGCCACGCTTTCGAACAGTTTTCTCCGCCATGCATTGTTCTTAGCAGCTCTGTCTCCCCAAGGACTGTGCTGTCTGTTCGACAGAGTATCGGGGTAGAGTAACGCAACTCTCACACACACTGCAGTTTGTGAGAGCTGCCTGCTCCCCCCTACACACAGAATGAAACTCTCTGACGCAAGGAAAAAAAAAACAGAACTGATAACATCTGGCTGATATGGTAATAATTAAAATTAACAATTAAAATGATTTTTAACTATTAAAAAAAAATCAGAGCCCACCAGTAAGTGCACAAATCTGTCAGAATCAATGATCCTTAACGTCACCTGTACAGTTGGTTGAAGGCTCATCATTACCCCAGTTCCCGACAGCGTAATTCACTTTCTCTTTCAAAAGTGCTTGAGTTTTCTTTTAAATCATCATTTCATAGCAAATCAGTTAATTAGGTCATTGAAAGATCAGAATTTAAGCCTTACCGTTTTCACCTAAGACTTTTCCAAACTTCTGGCTGGGTTCCTGCACAAGGCAGCATGGGTCACGTGCAACAATAACGCTTGGCTGCCCGCAGACGTGCTTGTCTGTAAATTGGCGTACTACACTCAGATATCAGCCGATGCTGATACATTAAAAAATGCCAAATATCGGTCCGATATATCAGCCAGCCGATATATTGGTAAACCTCTAATTAATATACACAGGTCATTCCCTGTGAAACTGCCTCACCAGGGCACAACATAGTCTTACCATTTGGTCAGGTAATACAAGACATCCACCCGCAGTGAGTTTCTGTTTCTGGTTCCTCTGCATCCTCTGCACACCCTGGGTATTGAGCAGCTGATCAAGCGCCAGCTGACACATGTCCATCAGACTACCCATCCATCACTACAAGCATGAGCGCATGAGCACAGACAACACACATGGTAACTGTGCCGCAATACAGCTGTGTGCTTCCACCAGTAAAGGATGTAAGCGACCAGCCGCAATGAAAAGTCAAATCAGAAGGAAACAATGAGAGCTTCTGATAACAAGAGCTAAATGACCAGATTAAAATAAGTTTTTCCACTAAACCAACAGTGACATCACTCTGCCAGCTACAGGATTGGAACCGGTGACCAACCAACCCAGTGTCACACATTCATGGTTTCACTATATGACTGCAACACCAGAAGAAATCACCACCAAGCCATCGAACTCTGGGTCTAATTTTTGAAATCTCACACAGGCAGAGGTGCCACAGGAAGGCCAAGGCTGTTTGCAAGAGCAGTCTTGATAACGTGCCTCCCAAGAATGAACTTGGGATGCAGTGAATCATGGGATTGTTTTCATTGGCAAGGATGCAAATCAGTGCATCCTTGATATTCGGAGTTAGGAAAAAATGACATCCAGGCAGTTTTACCACGCTCTGTACTTTTGTTTGTGTGTATGGAAACTGTTCTTCGGCAATAGAAGATGACAACAAATGGGTACGAGAGAACATAAGAGCGGTCAACTACACCTGCTGATTAACACCCCAAGTCTCTGAAACATACCTTAAGCCCATGATGAGTCTCAATACCCTCAGCTGTATTCTCTATATAATACTCCATAGTGTTTGTCCAGAGGACTGAGCATGGAAGTGTGTTGCAGTCTATTTATTTACTTCCATAAACTGCACACCCAAACTGCTATTACCCACACAGCATTTCTAGCATCTTCTCCTCCTGCCACCACGTTTTGACAGATAGGAGTGACAGGACTTCAATACAGATGAAGTCACTCATGATATTTTAACATCTCTCAATGGGGATATGGCATCGGCATTCAATGCGCTTCTGTCTCAAGGTGAGCTTAGCCACGAGAACTGTCCACGCCCTCAGTGATGTCATTCCTGGTGTATAAGCCTAGTTGTAATCATTAATCAAGCCAGCCTAGATCCAGAAAAAACAAAAACTAATTCATGCAGCTATAATCACACAGCCATGAATCATGGAAGACAAGTGCTACACAGTCATTTATTAAGGTACCCAGAATCACAACACCCTAAATCAACAATCTCTGAAAACCAGATTCAGGTAGTACTGGGGGAATAAATGTCCATAAATCACACAGACCTGAATTGAATACATCGTTCAAATAACCCCCAAATAAAGTGGTTTTAAGTCAAACTCCAGAATCAGTCTTACCATCTTTCAGGGCTGCATATAAAGGGAACAAAAGCCAAACTATAATTTAAATGTATTTTTAAAAAATCATTGCCAGGTTATTCTTTGAAGGCTGTCTGGTGGATATTTAAACTGTGTGATGGAACATCTTTAGAAGATGTTTCTAAGAGGGATATTCAGGGTGTTACATCATGACATATTGAATTTCATGCTGCAGGAGTCGAAGATGTACACGTTTTTACCTTATAGTCTTAACAAAGCAACAATCTGAGTCAGAGGTAAAAAATTTGCAGCCAGCAAGGATAAACACCTAGGCAGGTGTGGACATGCTGGGCAGCTATGGGCTTCCCACAGAGCAGGTGAGAAGGTCCTGGCCTCCCGGGCTAGATTCAGTTTTTGTTTCTGTTTTTATTCAGCTTAGGCCAAGATTTGCACTATAGGTAATGCATGGCCAAATCATTCTACATTGAAATTACGGAACAGAAGACAAAGTCCTTTTCTAATGTTATTAAATCAGATTCATGTTCAGGATGATGGAAATGGTGATGACTAATTGTATTCATCCATTTCAGACATGGAGAGGAGATGGGAGTCTATTCCAAATGGGACGGGGAATAAGGCTAGGAGCCAAATCCACATACATGCAGACGCAATCATACAAATCTGGCAATTTAGAATTGCTTGTTTAACTGTGGAATGAAATCAGATAAATCAGATAAGATACGTGGAAAGCCACACTATACATGGAGAACAGGCAAACTCCATGAACGTAGGGTGGAGGTAAGAGAGAGACCTGGAGGTTTGGGGCTACGGTGCTGCTTACTGAGCCACCAAGCCTCCACACAAGCCAAACCAGCCCCAGCTAGGCCATGCAGGACAGCTTCAAGATGACCTAAACGGACACGTTAACCCAGGGCTTCAGAAAACTACAAAAATGACTTTTTGACTGTGGCCATTGCTTTCTTGTGATGTGGCTAGGAATAACCACAGCTAGGCCATGCAGAACAGCTTTCTGAGTATCTGATTATGTATTTGATAAATCAAACGTATGTTAGTGTAGCTCATTCTAATGCAGCTGAAGTGTTAAATGTGACTGGTTGTGCCATTTGTCTGAATGTCATCTCAAATCAAGGCATGTGGGATCACAGCAGAGCTCCTCAAAGTTCAGAATCTCCCCGTCCTGGCATCCAGGAAGCTGGTCCCAAAGGCTCCTTGCATGGCCTAATCATCTATTCCCCATCTAGTGGGTCTTCATCACACTGGGTCAAAGCAGATGATTTAGTCGAACGTGAAGTATTAATTGAGAAAGCAGGGTCAACCAGTCCCAAGTGAAACTGAAGTTAAGGCCCAATGGTCCAATAGTGAAATCAGTTTGCAGACTATGCAATCTTATCCAGTGGCCTGGTAATTACAGGCAAAATGTCCTAACCCATATAGTCACATATCTCCCCTGTTAAAAAAGTGAAGTATGCAATGTGTACCGTGCTGAAAAAAATAAATATGATTAAGAATTAATACCAAGCTGACCTGCACATTGTTTCACAGAAAAAGAATTTAAAAAAAGGGCTGAACTGAGAAACTCCAGTGCAACCAATGATAAAACGTTTCACTACAGCCATGATTCCTCCACACTCACACCACCCCTCACTCAGATGGGCTCTATTTATGAACAAGCCAGGTGTGGGAACCAATTTTATGGAGGCTGGCTGATAAATTAATGGCATAAATCCACAGCCTTGGCCGCATATCGTAGGGAATGTAGAGTCACTAGCCTGTGTTGATTCCTCACTGCAGGCGGGGAGAGAGGCCTCCCTGAGGACCCGATGACCCCATTACCTGCAGCCACGAGTCTGTCAGAACAGCTGAACTTAGGGCAGTTTCCTTAGGGCAGCATTTGAAGACAGTGGGTAACAGCGTAAGCGTTAGTGTAACATTTCAATGATTTACCATGAACATGTACATTACATTTATTTTGCAGATGCTTTCATCCAAAAAAGCATAGAAGTGAGGATCAGAGAGCAGTCAGCCAGTCCCTGGAGCAACTGGGGTTAAGGGCCTTGCTCAATGGCCCAAGGGTGACATCACTCTGCCAGCTACAGGACTGGAACTGGTGACCAACCCAAAGTGTCTCATATGACCCCTGAAAAGACCCCTAACAGCGATTAGATCAATCGTCCACTTTGCATTAAACATCTTATGGCAGGAAAAACATCTAAATTGTTGCCGATATCAGGCAGCTTCAATGGATAATCAAGGCAGCTGGAAACATCATCGGAGCACCTCTTCCGCCGCTGCAGGACATCGTCCATAAGCGCAGCATCAGAAGAGCCTCCTGCATCGTGCTGGACCCCTCACATCCCTCACATAGACTCTTTACACTCCTCCCATCCGGCAGACGCTTCCGCAGCATCAGGTCTCGATC
>JABFEB020000060.1:28777176-28794519 GCA_019775895.2 Stomatorhinus ivindoensis | reverse complement strand
TTGTTGCACTGTTTAAAACTGGAGCCACGTCTTCTCATCTCTCTGTATATCTGTACAATATATAGAAGAGATGACAAAAAAGTTTACTTTGACTTTTACTAAATAAATATCATTCAGCAAATCATTCAAAAAAGCATTTCCCTTTTCTGTCTGTTTTTAATACTTATGCACAGAAAAATACAGCAAGTACCTTAACTGGAGAGATTTATTTGTGTTTTATATTAAGTACGACATATTTTTTTTTAATACTGCAGGTTCTTGTTATAGTATCTTTGGAGGAAAAATCATTCAGATAACCTATTAAACCAGTCCATTTACTTGATAAATAGAACACAATTTTTCCACAAAACCATGAATGATAATAAAAAATTATTACTGACACCCTGTCCAGTTTGTCCTCTGTTTCGTGCTCCATGTACCTGAAACAGGCTATAGTTTCTTGATGACCTTTCACTGGACAACTGTTTATGGAACATGGATGGATGGAATGAACTTCTTAGGTGACCCCTCTCCAGCATTTGATTTATGTGAGCTGGGGTCTCAAAGGAGACTCAAAGGGCATGATGGTGTACAGTTCAGGGTGTAGCACACAGCTCAGATATATTTAAAATGTAGCCCATCAATTTGAGTCTTGACAAAATCAACAATTCAAATAATGCTGTTTAAAATGACCAAGACATGCTTTTTAGTATTTTTGTCTTTTTAGTATTACCAGTGGAATACTATGCTAGCCAGCAGGTCTATGACAAAAAAATAACCAATGACGTATCACTCCTAGACTGTCCTGTCTATAGGTTTGTTCCCTTAAACTGTTCAAAGAGAAAGTGTTGTCTATTATCCAGCTCCTGGCTAGACTGCCCCTCCCCCAGCTTTTATCTCATAGACGTCATTAAAAACACAATGGCCTTTGTGTCAAGGACATCCCTTCTGGTGCTACTGCCCTTTGACAAAGTGGTGCATCAGAGCCATCTGGTCCGACTGAGGCATTGCATTGCGTTAACGACACGTGCGTGTGGTCATGGAGAATGCTGCGAAAATGCAACCTCCAATGCAGCCCCCGTTACTGGCACCGGACAACACCATCATGGATCACCAGCTCAGACCGAGTGCAGGATGCAGTGCTGAAATCTCTAGGGAAAAGGTGCCTTGATTCATTCCAGCATGCCTAGATATCTGCGGAATTGAATGCGCTTAAAATGCAAAAAAGCAGCAAAAACATTTCTCAGAGAAAACAGCAACTTTAGCCATTTAGACGGTTGGATATTTTACCTTTCTGAGTAGTATAAGAGTCCTCCTGGGAGCATAAACACTGGTTCCCTTTATAAAATTGCTATGCAAGGCAGAGAATGCAAATGCACGCAGGGTTAATTAATTAAATGCAGTTTCTAAAGTTATGTTACAGCAAAAAAAAATTTAAATCCAAAGAGGCCAAATTCTCACATGGCTTTAAATTGAGATCATACTAGGCTTCTATAATCCAATCCGAAACATGATACATTAAAAGCATAAATAGATCTGACACAGTACAGTACTATCAACTATGTAAAAACATGATAGGCTGACCATAAGTTAATATTACTGCTGCTGGATGCTGGTCCAGATAGAAGTTGCATGATGCTGTACAGTAAAATAAAGAAAGAGCTACTCATCTAATTATCGAGCGATGTATCACTGAAACGACAAACAAAAAGCCATTGTCATAAATGCCAAAACAATGCTATTCTAAAGTGCATTTTTAAGCTAACATAAATCTAGCCCAGCATGGTGGCTCAGTGGGCAGCACAATCAGCTCTCACCTCCACGGTTTGGGGTCTTATGGTGCGTTCGATTATTTCTCTCCAAGTCGGAACTCGGGTGAAAACATTAGGAAACGTCATGAAAAATGCCACTTCCCGTAGGAAACACGCCTCTTTTATGACGTTGATATCGGACAGTATTTTGTCATCCGAGTTGCCCCTGTGATGTAATTTCAACATGGCGGCTTACACACTCAACAATAATTCTATGACTGTAAACAGTATCCTATCATGCAACATCAGATTTTTACCAGACTTGTTAGTGTCTTTGGTTTGTTTGTAGTTTGTTTGCCTCTCGAAAAAATAATATTGCTATAAATGTGCTAAAATATTTTATAAAGCTTTTAGTGTGGTTTGATTAGTTCGTGTTTCTTGTTTGTCTCTTGGAAAAAATAATCTCACTCCAAATCTGCTAAAATATAAAGCAACAGCACACAGCAGCGTGTTCATGGAGGCAGCCATGTTTGTTGCGAGATGTGGTGGCTCGAACGGGAGATTGTCGGACGTGACTTCACTCACCTCGGAATTTCCGAGTTCCGAGAGAAAAACGAATGTACCATTAAATCACACCTCACCCTGGATTTGCTCCAAAGACATCAGGCTAAGCGGCGTTACTAAATCACCCAGTGATGAGTAGGTGGACAGCCTGTGATGGACTCTAGTCCCATCCAAACCTGAAAATCACAATGTTCCAGGAAATCTGCCTGACAATTCAAAAGATTGACCTAATCTGATAAATACAAAAGTTTGATAGTTTGCATTTAAATCTGTTTTGATTCATTAATTAGATGCCATGACCCTGTATTGATTAAGCGGTCAGAAGAATGATGAATGGATGGATGGATGGTTGTATGTAACAATCTGATAGAGAGGGGCTCCAGTCCCACTCAGTAAAGCAGGACACATTCACCGCACAGCAATACTTAATCACCATGAAAATCATGGTCAAGAGGTGCCACTGAGCGATGGTGACCCAAGGGTGTGTTATGCTGTGTGCTGTCTGCTGAAATTGAGTCACTAATCAAGTCTAAATGAAAAACCTCAGGCACAAATACCACGTTTGTGGGACTGCTATTCACTCAACCCACCTTAAAAAGGCTCTAAGTAATTCAATAAAAACAAACAAAAGAAAGAAAATCCCCAACCAGAAAGCAGATCTGCCCCATTGCGTGAGACAGAGACACTCAGAAACCCCATAAACATATCCAAAACCCCTAAAATGGCCACGTAAACGTCTGTAAAGGCGCCGGCCGCCTCATGGCGGCCATTTCTGTTTTTTTGAATGGCTCTTTTGAGCATATTAACTTTACTGCCACCGAATTACCAAAACCACACCAGCCTCCTGCTCAGCCTGTGGGCTCCAAGGCCTCTTGTTTGCGATACTCCTCAAGCCACAAGAGCGGCGGGAAAAACAACAAAAATGTCTCAGCCTTCACACGGTCTTTATAAACACTGCCTGAAAGCCATGAAAAGAAACAAACATTCAGAGAGGGAAAATGATTTAAGGAACTGCAAAAAACAGGTTCAAAGTAGTCCTGGTTAGCAGATTACCAAAGCAGAAAGTTTCACTTGGTGGAATGGCAGTTTCACTCCATATCCCAAAATGCACCACACTCTATTCAAAAATGGCTCAAGAAGTCAGGGGTAGACCACAGCTTTACAATACTGCAGCGGGGTACTTTCCAAGAGTCTTTTCGAGGTAAGTCATGGCTTAATGACCACAATACGGTTTGTTGTACCTGTGTGCTAGAAAGTAGAGATCATTGTTTGAGTCACTGTGTTGGATTGATACTAAGCCCTGGATCACAGCCTGTGTCTGGAGGTGGAGACTGTGTTCAGCTTCACAAGTCCTCAGTAACATTCCCCCATCACATTTTGGCCACAAGATTATTAAAAGGTAATTCAGTTCATTAACAGTGCTGTGCTTTTAAAAGTAAGATTCCCGACACACTGAATCAGGCATAATCAGTTTTCTGTGATTGATGACTCCTGCCTAGGTGTAAGCATGGGTCACATGCCCGTCCTTCTCAAGTCATCAGGCTGGGTGAGTTGCACTCCTGTGGGACGTCACCCTCCTGCCAAGGCTAAGCCTCTTGCAGCACGTATATTACCCACTAGGTTGCAGGTTCACATCTGAGGCTGCCTCAGCCACCTGCTGCTGAGGAGACTGAAGTTAAAATCTGATGTTAAAGCCCAAGGTTTAGTGCTGCCAGATATTCATCCCAGACTTCCAAATGTGGATTTACCACGGGGAAGCCCCAGTGTAATCCCAGAGGCTGGTCACTGCCACCCTCAGCTTTCTGTCTGGAAACACGGATTTTTTTCTTACCTTTGCAATGTTCTACCCTCTTGTCATGATCCGCCCGTCCGAGCCTCGTGTGTGCCACGCCCCTCTTGTTACCCCGTGTGTAATCCTGATGTAACCGCCTGTTGCCTGCTCGTGCTTAATTACCTTCACCTGTTGTGTATCAGTCCGTGCCTGTCGCTTGTATTTAGTGAGTCAGTCTCCCCAGATCAGTCATTGTGGTGTCCTATGATGTTTTCCCATTGTTCCTGTGAGTACCCTGCATTGGACGAATAAAACCCGTTGATTCCCTCGATTCCCTGCCTGCCGGTACTCCCGTCATTCTGCCTGCACCACGCCGCCGACACCCTGCACAGTGAACGTGACACCTCTCATGTTCTGTGCAGACTTGCCACCCATTGCATATTTTAAGGGATTGTCCTATACTGAAGAATTAAATGCTGTGTCCCATTTTGAACACATACAATACGTCATTTGCACCCTGGTTCGGAAAACTTTATCAAGACGCATATTTCTTCAGATTAAAAGTGTGAAATTCTGTTGTAAGTTCTCAGATTCTGGGCATGATATTAAATAAGCAAAATGGGCAACAAGCTGATCAGAGCATGTGAACGGAGTGGAGCGGAGTGTGAGCAAGGAGTGGAGCGAGGTGTGGAATTTGGTCAGAGTGCAGAGCGGTTTAATTAAGGCTGGAGTGGTCGCTCTGTCTCACTCCAGTATCGCTCCGATACCGCTCACAATACGACTCTGAGGTGGGCCAAAATGTACCTAGAATTCATCTGTACAATTATCAAGACTGTTACACAAATTGGCTGAGATAGAATTCGCAAAGTATTTCACAAAGGAAACTGATAAATCATACAAGTGTACTATGCATAGATGCATAGATGACAATAATGTACAGCAAGAACAACAATGTGGTGAAACTGTTTCAGTGAGTAAAGATTCACTTTGGAATCACTTGTTTCAGAAACATGAGAGTGTGCTACGCGAACAGCCGGAAACCAGAGCAAAATGTGAGCAAGCTTGATATGGTTGTAGCATATGAACTCTATAAAGTAAAGTATAAAAGCTTATAAAGTAAATATTGGTAATCAAATAATTTTGTGTAGTCATTCACAGTAGTTCTAATAGGATTTTTTTAATTTCACGTAACGCTGTCAGTGAAATTTTATTTTATAGAGAGACGGAGAAGCAGCATCAAGAGAAAAAAAATTTAAGAATTTAAAATGTGGATGTTTAGCCTGTATATTCTTTAGGCTATTAAACCCACTGATTCCTTTATTTTTAAGCCTATTTTTGTGTGGAATGCCATTGCCAAACCTGTCCGTTGTTGTCTATATGTTGCTTAAAAATAAATATTTTCTGAGTGGCAATGTTGCCTTTTGCTCATATTTCTTTATGGTATAAGGCTTCGGTTTAAGGTGACATTAGTTAGGCATGCAGATTATTTGTCCCTATTCTAAACGGGAGCCAGTGAGGAGCGATTTGACTGGAGCGAGAGGAAATTTTAATGGCGCAAGAAGCGGTGTTCAGCAGGGCGGCTTAGTGCGAATTACAGCAGAGGAGCGGGCGGAGCCAACAGCCTCATGAGCGAGGAGCGGAAATTCTCACCGCTCCACTCCGCTCATATGCTCTGAAGCTGATATACATGAAACACATTCAAAGAAACCCTGGCTGGATAGTGCATAAAACACCCTCCTGGAGCTGGTCCCCTGACCTGAAAGTTTCAGAGTGATTAACAACATCACAAGAAGGGGACACAAAAGGCCAATGTCAGTGGCTCCTACCCTTTGCATACTATTGTAAACACTCACCCAAGGACATGCTTCAATGTGAAGTGCAGAGTCATCAGACAAAAACAGATTGCCACCCTAAACAGGAAGGCGGCCATCTCAGAAGTGCAGCTCCTGGCACTGTGAAAACGGGACACCATGCTCTCTAGAGGGATGGCACGGTCAGTCATGCCCACCCACCGACCCAAAAGAGCCCAAATATTGCTAAAGTAACGGGGGGGGGGAATCAGTGACTACGACAGACTGAGGCCTGAAAAAGTAAGAACTTTTTATTTTTAAAAAGTAACCCATTAAGCAGGAAATCTGTCAATGTGACACACAAATAACCTTGGTGTACAACAGCTGCAGCAAAAATGATAAGGCCAAGGGGGTCTGAAATGCAGCTCTGCACATTATGCCTGATATACTCTGTCCCACTCTTGTTAGGCAGTCTGTAAGAGTGTATTCCCAGAATATAAGCTGTGCCGAGATAACTGAAGAGTGTCTGGAGACTGCAAAAATACAGCAGTAGCGTTTTTGGGGGATTAGCTCTTCTCATTGGTCAGGTAAGACACATATGACCTTTGCTCTTGCATCTCATTGGTCATTTGTGCACATCATTGGCTATACCTCCTGCAAGCTAACCTTTCCCGGGCACTTATGTGACCAAGTTTCACAAGAACGACCTCTGCTTCTTCATACCATTCTTCATGGTCACTAGCTGACATTGTGACAAAGCCATGGGCCATGTGGCCATGCTGGAGCCTTATTCAGGCCACATGCCCCAGCCCCACATCGATAGATGGGGTACGAATACAACAAAGATGACATTTAACACAAGGCATTTCTCCTGAGGATCCACCAGTGTTTTCAGTTGTATTCCTTATGAACGTGGATCTACGTATAAAGCTCCAAACATGCTTAAAATGTATTTTCCCACTAAAGAACAGGCATAAGTGAAGCCTTCAGGCTGTGTATGGATTCAAAAGGTGCCACATTATTCTTTAAAAAAAAGAAATATGTTACACTGACATACAATACACCTTTGCTGTGAAACATTGAGGGAGTTATTTTGTTTGCTGTAAGGTAGCAAAAACATTACAGTTTAGCTAAATTTGAAATTTTGGACCCTTTGTGCTGGAACATTTTTTTTGTGCTGGAACATTTTGTTGACTACATATGCAGGACAAAGCAGAAGATGAACATACACATACTTTGTAAGCTACATGTGCATTGTCTGTAAACACATTAAATGCTGCTGATGTACTGAGCATCCTGGTGCACAGACTATTTGTGCAGCCAGATGGGAAGGAACCACTGCATGTATAAATTATAGAACTGCTCAATCCGCCTCTGCAGTCCTCAACGGTCAGCCGGAGCTGAGGACAGGTCTCAGATAGAGTGATGCACGACATTCACCCCATGTACATGGCACTCAAAGCAGACCATTCCATGGCAGAGAAGTGTGTGTGTGTGTGTGGGGCGGGGGGTGGGGGGTGGTTTGTCACATCCCATGGAATGGTAAATCCCTTTGCAGATGGAAGGTTGAAGGTGCCACAGTGTTGGAGAATCAAAGTAAATAACTTTTGGAGAATCAAAAGTAAAATATGCCAAGGTTCTGCGGGCACATAAAAAGTAATTACACAAAGCAATTAGCCTGCCTCCTAGAAATATGCAGACACCATTAAAGTAAATAAATACTGAAATCAGCACCCCCAAAATGAGCAGCCAATTTCTCCCTCGCCCACCTGGGTCGGGGATCGCAGATCCCCCAGGGAAGCTCCAGCCGCGGCAGGATGCGAGCCCGAATTCAATGATCAGGGCCTGCCCCCCTCCCGTCCAAGGCAGCCTCTGGGAATGGCAGCATTCAGTTTAAAACTGACTGCCCAGATTATGCTAGGTTATGCGTGTCAGCACTTTGCCTTAGAAGCAGCACACGCCTTGGCTTCAAACAAGAGGTGAAAATTTTGCTGGGGGAGGCTTGCTACTATATCCCATGGTTGCAATGTATTTTACTGCAATTGTGCAGCTTACAGAAAAAGTGCATGATTGCAAACTTTTGGTTTAAAACCACTTCCTTAATGATAAAGCTACAAGACTCCAGTTCATATGTGAGGTCTGTGTTCTTAAACCCATCAAACATCCATAGGGTTAACGAACTGCACACCTTAAAGTTTATAGAGGAGGTGGGTCCAACCTAGTAGAGGAGGCGGGACCAAGAAATTTGATTGGATGGTTCCACCTCTTCTAGTTGCTTGGACCCACCTCTACAATATGATTGATTCTCTTTCTGGACCAATAATTTTTCCTTCTGCTCCTTCTGCTCCTTGTTGTCAGAGTCCAGCTGGGAAAACCAGGTACAAAATCAGGACTTTAAATGCATGACGCAGGGTGTTAACATCTGGGGAACCAGCAGGAACAATGGATTTTTCAATAATCTGCAACCAATGTGCTTCATTTTAACCATGAAGCAGACAGTTTTTTATAGACTAGCTGGCTCAAGGCAAGCCAACATTAGGGAGAATAAAAGGCCCCCAAGGTGCCACACCTGAAAATTAAAAAAAACTGTGCGTTTAGAAGAACAAAAAATAATCAGTGTCTTTGCAGGTTAACTCGGCCAGTTTTTGCACATGAACTTTCCAGTCTGTATAGGTCCTGCTGTTCAGGGCCCCACAAGCTGTCACCCAAAGCAACAAAGCAATCAAACGGATGCGGCAGATCCCTCAAACCAGGACACAGCTATCAATAGAGCCACAGGGCAAAATCGCACATTCAACGATCTATTGTGAAAAGCAGCCAAGCAAACTATGCTAACAGTGGTGTGTAGAGGGGGTATTATGCTTATTTCTCATTTGCTCTGGGAGGAGTTAATGCTGATTCAGCAAAACATAGCCAGGATGTACACCTTAGCCTTAATAATGAAAGCCTTATATCAGGTGACCCCTCAGGAAATACACATGCAAACAGGATATGGCATGTGTCATCTGTGCTTAGAACCGAGATATGACAGAGGACTAAATATTAGTCTGCTCTTCCAAAAGCAGGCCACAAAGCAAAAGATTGTGGGTAGTGCGATGGAGATTGAAATGAGCACATCACAGCCAGACTCAGTGACCATAACGGGTAAAGAAGACAGTTAGGAACTAACCAGAAGCAAAATATTCAGATCCAGCTTCATTACACTAATTAAGCCAACAATCAATGACCTGGAATCAGTGATAAAGGCAGCAAAATTGAAAAATGAACCCCAGAGGAAAAAAAATCCATAGCTATCATCTGACACCATCAAGCTGTCATGCGTAAACCAGCCAATGACAAATTTTTCCTCCTGTTTTTATAGTTTTTCCTGTTCTCCATTTATATTCACTGGGAGAAATGGGTTTGTATCCCTGCCATGATGAGACATCTGATGGTATGCGGGGTCGCAGTCTGGCCTAGAAGTCACTGAGCTGGAGCGAATATAGGGTATTTGAATATTCAGTTGTCAGTATGGTGGCAGATTCCATTTCCTTGTCAAGACTTGTTATGGGGAATGACCAAAAACAGCTGACTGGGAGCCCAGCGTTCGATGCTGGGGATGTCACGGTGCAAACAGGTTACCCGACTAAACATGGCAAGACAGAGCTGCTTAGGCACTAGTTTAATCCCATTAGGTTTTGTCAATAAAGAACAAAAGTATAACACTCTTAGGAATATGGGGAAGCAGTTCAACAGACAACATGGTCTTCATTTTGAGAACCCAGTAGAGGTTCACATCAGAAGACGGCCTCTTCGCTGTATCACTCTTCACCAAAGATTCCATTCCATTCTCCTGTACACACTGTCCAGTGACAGCCCAAATCTGGTTTTCAAATCGCAAATCTAAATGAACTGATTTTCTTGGCAGAGAGAGCTGAACCCCCCCCCCCCCATATAAAACCAAGTGCATGTGGTCTGGGTTTGCTTTGTCTCCAACAGTGGTTAACCTGTGAACAGTATGTGAAGACAAATTTGTATCCTGTGTGTTTGCACTCTGGCAGATAGGCATTTAAACATTAATTTACTAATGATGGACATCTTCCAAAGACCCAGTTTAAAAGGGCTCCATTCTGCTACAAAGCCTGAACCCATGCTGAACTGACTTATTAATAATATCAGTTTGCAAAGATGGCCAGAAGATATTTTTTACAGGGAGTAGGTGAATAGGCGTTTAAACTACTTACATTTATCACAGAGCAAATACTGGTAAAAGGGAGTTACCGAAACCAGTAGCAATGGAGGACTGGGCATCCATCACCAGCTGAAAGCTGACTAGGTTCAAACCACAGGCTGGACAGGCTTCTGCTATGATACTCACATCTGTGTTTCTGAACGCTTTGGCTCTAGAGGTGTCACAACGCTCACAGATGGCACAATAAAACTGCCGTCCGTCAAACAAAAGATTATCAGTATCCATATTTACACAAGTCTATTGGTTCACATTAACCCATGCTTCAAGGGCACTCTTAAAAGAGGTCACATCTTTCCAAAATGCATCATTGTGCCACAGCTGAATATCTGATGAGCACTTTTGTTTGGAATGTGTAGTGCGACATTTCAATATTTATTATGTGTTACAGAACGAAAAGGACTCCACCCTCCTAAGCAGGCACATTGCTTAAAGAAGCAAACTAAATTAGTAGCCATGGGTCACTGTAAAGTTAAGGGTGATAATACACGTTTTTTAAATAAAATAAGTCACCTGTAGGGTAATTATTCAACACTGACCTTCAGCAGATGTTACTCACTTGTTTTAATCTATAATTTTCTGCAACAAAGACTGTGACCAAGAGGTAAAATGATAATGACAAAATTTCTCAGCTACCATGTCTCCAACAGCACTGATAAAGCTAGATAGACATAGATGGAAAGGTAATGCTCTAATCTGCATTAAACATTGATATTTCACCTGAAAAATCTGTAAATAAAATATGAAAATATTAGGTGCCATCATAGACTCTACCAGTGCAGAATTTCATTGGTTTCAGTACCAAAATACAATGTTTATTTTCAGGGCTAGAGAACTAAAATGATGAACAAATAGGGTGCAGATGGTACCCCCCCCCCCCTCCCCAGCTAAGTAGCTGTTTGCCCACAGCCAGACAAACCTGCAGCTTTGAAATTCTGGGATGTGAAGTTGGCAGCACAAACTAACGACAAGACAGGCAGGAACTGCTACAGGGACAAGGGAACCTCACTGAAATGTGCCACCGGTTTTCGGTATGGGGTGAGGGTCAGGTGTTTATGGCATGGTGTAAGCCTTGCCTGGTGAGCCTGCCCAGAGCGGGATGGTTCTGCAGGACCCTGGCAGCTCAATGGTGATTCACAGCCCAGAGGACAAGCCTCGTAAAGCGCTCGCAGCCATGGAAAGCAGAGGAAAACCTCAGCCAGCCGTCACAGAAATCACAAGGAGATGAACCCAACTGAAATGAAATGAGGCTTTATTTACACAAGGATGAATACATCCATCCATCCATCCCCTACCGCTTTTCTGGGTCTGGTCGTGGGAGCAGCAGTCTAAGCAGGAAAACCCAGACTTCCCCCTCCCCGGCCACTTCGTCCAGCTCCTCCGGGGGAATCCAGAGGCATTCCCAGGCAAGCAGAGAGACAGTTTCTCTAGCGTGTCCTAGATATTCCCCAGGGCCTCCTGCCAGTGGGACGTGCCCGAAACGCCTCACGAGGGAGGCGTCCTGACCAGATGCCCAAACCAGTTCATCTGGCTCCTCACGAATACAAATACAGTAAAACATTGGTATGCAAGTAACTTGGTCTGCGAATGTTTTGCAAGACAAGCAAAAATTCTGAATACATTTTAACTTGATAAATGAGCGGGGTCTTGCAAAACGAGTATTACATATATGCTTTGTCTGCCTAGCATCACGTGATCACAGGTGACCCAATGGTTCTTCTCCCTGTCTCGCTGCGGGATTGTGGGTAATCATCTCCCATGCTCAGTCTCAATCAGTGTGCCTAATTCGTATAGTCAAAAAGCACCACCCGAATGAGGCCGTAGCAGTGCGAGCGATGAATCTGTTTGATAACAATGCACAATCCACATTTCCACAAAATCAAAAAGGACGCAAAAGCAGCCGTCATTGGATTGGTTCCTTGTTAAAGTCGCATAAAAAGTAAAATATTCCACTGAGCCAAAAGATAGCAGTGATTCCATTAGTTATAGTGAAAGTCATACTACAAAATAACCGTCCTCTTCTCCTCTCTCTTGTCTCCCTCACACCATCGATTCTTTTCAAAGTGCAGCTTAATTTGTTTTATGGATTTTTACTGTATATTTTGTATTAACCATTTTTATATGAATACTTTTAGGTTGCGGTACGATTCATCTGAGTTTCCATTATTTCTTATGGGAAAATTATGCTCTCATATCAAAGTACCGCAGTACATAGAAATGTCTTTACGTTTCACATAGCCATCTTACTCTATTTGGGATCAGCAGCCCCGGGAGTATTTTTCAGGGGTGGAACACCTTGCTGAAGGGCCTAACAGGGATGTAACTTTTCTACCAAGGATGGGATGTTAACCACCAGCTATCTAATCACAGGCAGAGGCCTAATCCAGTGAGCCACAAACCACCCCCTAGGAACCAAAGGCCAGAGGACCATAAAGGTCTCTACAAGGCAGCCAAAAAAATGGACACGTTTGTGGTCAGAGTCAAGGGCATCTCACACATCTCCATCATATCCAAATGCTACTCAGCCATTTTGGAGGTTTAATGTTTATGGCTTCACAAACATGCGCCATTGTCCCCAAAAAGACTCATTCCTAGATTACAGTGTGTGACATTATCTTATTTTACAAACAATTGTGCCTTGAACAACATACAAGTGAGGCAAGCTTGGGGCCAGAGTGCAGGATCAGCCAGTGTCCAGCACCCTGGGGCAGTTTCTGGTGGTATCAGTCAGATGATGACTCTGCCAACCATGAGATTCAAACAAAACTGTGAGGACCGAGGCACAGACCCCCCTGATCTAAAACAAGTATTGGGTCCACTGAAATGAGTCCATTCGTAGTTTGTGCTTTAACAACCTGCAAAATCCACTTAACACAAGAAAGAGCTCAAAGGTGGCCAAATATCAGTAACTATGGCTTACAGAGTGAATCAATATGGAAACTCCTTCACCTTCAGCAGACAGGTTAAACACCACAACACAGCACAGTGACCCTAAAACATGTCACCTTCCAGCACCAACGTCAGCCTGATTCTTCATGAAAAAAAACAGTCCGCTTGCTACATTCCCTTAATGAGCCACAATACATGGAGAGTGTTGATAGCAGGTTGAACCACAATCTTCAGATGATTGGGGTGGGGGAAACCTAAGATTTTGAGGCTTAATTAGAAATATTTAAGTAATAAATATGGATTCTCTCATGGTCAATACCATGGGTAGGTCGCTATTTGTGTTTTTCTGTACCTTTCTTTAGAAGTAGCCTTCTTCAGACACATTAGGGAATTAAGAGGACGTCTTGGACCAAATACTGCATTTGCAGCTCAGCGTGGGTGAGTGCAATTTCCTGCTGAGATAGGGTCCATTACTCTAGAATTAATAAGAAGAACCTCCACCCAATCAAAACAGTCGCTGCAGTGGTGGACATTGAAAATTCACCGATTACTTAGTAACTAAAATTTTCAGGGCGTGTTCTCAGGCTGGCGTTTAAATGCCCACCGTCACGGATGCCCATGTGACTAGGCAGAGATGGGCATGATTAGGCATTAGTATTCATCACAAACATTAGCTACTTTCCTCTCCCCAATATAAAGGACTCTTTGGCCGCTGAATATTTCAGCATTTTCCATCAAGGCATACACAGAAGTCAAAGATACTATCAAATATATTGGGGCTTTGCCCCTGTTCTCCATAGCATAACCTTTCAGGAGATAAATTATTACTATACAATGTCATTTTAGAGCAACTAATCTTGGCTTCTGACAATACAAAAGCAGAATAATCCTGAAAAGCAGGTCTCCCCCACCCCAAACAACTGTAATTTTTCCCTTTTCTGTACAGATACCGATATTCATATCCATCTCACATTTATCAGTAGCAGAAATCGAGCCTAATGTTTTCCCCTTTCCAGCCAGAAGACCCTGTCAAATCATGTCTGCTTGACTTGTTGAATCTGAAAATAAATAACCTGGTGGAGCTATGCGATTATCTGCATCGAAAGGCCTGCCGAGGAGGCTCTCATTCCTCAGCGTTTGCCCTGAAGGTTTTTAGAGAGCATTCATTGTCCACATATTTATATACAAAACAATTCTACATTGGGAAGAGCAACATAAATGGATAAGGGTGTCCAAAACTGTACATTTCACATTGCTAGGAAACAGTTGCTCATGAGAGCTTGGGCTACGGTTTTCTCCAAGAAAATTTGTAGGAGGCCACAGCCATGAAAGAAAAAAAAAGTTACTCTGCATATCAGTGACACAAAGGGATTGTGCTGTAGCTAAACTAGCAATGGTCTTTTACTGGTCCACTGATTTTTACAGGTCAACTGCTTCAGTTATGCTGCATGGTTCATCATTCCCAGCAAGCTGGACTGAAATGGAAAAGCCCACACGATGAAAGTCTGCAACAGTTTGGATCAACTTCCTATTTGACACAATAGGTTCAAGCTAAATCAGTAATATTGTTTTACTACTGGTTTAATTAGACAACGAGGGGTGTTGAAGGGGTACGGATACACTGGCAGATTCAGCAGGCCTAGCATTTTCAACGGTGCTTCAGTACACCAAAGTATAAATTATATTTCCAAGACATATTACAGACCTCCCACTTATCAAATGGTCCCACCCCCATCGAGGAGATTGACAAAGCACATCATTTTTAAAAGCAGCATTTTGAAATACATATGAAAAGTTCACCTTTGTGGTGAAATGTAATTTTAACCATTTAAGTAATCATATTTGCATTATAAAATATAAGACTGTAATGAAAACCATAGCATGATTACAAAATACAATCTAAAGATTATACATAGAAGATGCATGTTATTATGAAATACCTTTTATTGAATTATTTTAAAAATCCTTCTCAGAATTTCTAGCTACAACCAAGAAAAATACTAATAATAATATTATTTTTTAAATATACACATCATTGTATATGTCCATCTATCTATCTTCTAAGCGCTTGTCCTTCATCAGAGTTGTGGGTCCACGCATGATGCAGTCAAAAGAACCTGAATATATACTAAACAGTTATTAAACTCATAAGAAAAAACAGACAGCCAGCCTCTCAGTGCTACAGGGAACCAAATGTTGGCTAAGAGAACAAAGAAAAATGACCCCTTGCTCTTTTAGGTAATAGAACAATGGTAACAAACCCCTGGGCTTTGGAATAATAAAATGAAAGTTAAATGCCCAGATGGGCAGCAAAAAATGGTCTCTCCCCTTGTCATCAGTTATTTCTGCCATTTAGCAAACAAGGGAGAGCAGGGAGCGGTCGCTGAGCTAAATTATGTTGTTTATGTTTGCATATTACAGCGATACATCAATATAGCCAGTTCAAAGGGGCCTAATTCAGTGCCTTCTACGTCAATTTGACTCATATCCAGCAATATTCCATTACCTGAGTGCCCGTGGTAGGTACAGGGGCCACCTGCATACTGTCAAAAGAGAGGAAACCACTCACACAGGGGCTCCTAGCCGCAAAATGGATATCAGCAGTCAAATATGTTTCACCTCAAACAAACAATACAATGCCACTGTCTCAGGAAGAACATGCTAATGACTACAGTCATCAATATGACTGAGCAGATCCCTTTAAAGAGGAGGGGAGAAAGTAAAAGTGTCGACCAAATAGTGTATAATCCCTCATATTAAAGGGCTCTACCATGGCACTTGAAACGCAATCTGTGAAAGCAGAGCTACAGCAGAGAGACGAGGGCGACAGTAAGTGTCTGGTCAAAGTGAAATGATTGATATGAGGAATACAATCACATTCTGCCCTACTCCCAGTGATTCGATACAGTGAAAAAATTGGCAGGAAGTGCTTGGGGGCTTCAAAACCATGGAGGACCCTAAAGGGGGGCTCTGATATGCTTCACTAGCTGGATCCCAAGGACAAGCTGAACCTTCCCAGATGCAGGGGCTGCTTGCTAACAGATTCCACCAGCTCTACCCATTCCAAGGACAATCTGAATATTATCTCCAACACTGAAAATATTCTGGTGAGTGGCACTTCAGAACTCAGCTCATTAGAGGCGACATACGTAGTGCGACCACTCAGATATACCCTGATAGCGCCCTCCCAAAGGTTTGCCACAAATGACTTGTGTACCTTTCAGCTGTCCAGCAAGCATGAAAGCGTGATGCACCCTGACTTACGCGTGGGGTACTGTGTTCAGTTTGGTGGTGTGTGATTGAGCAGCTGATCAAACATAACAAGCCCCTAGGCCACAAGTAGTGCTGCTCCAGCCTGAAACATGGTGGTGTCATCATGCTTCAGGCATGCTGAATGTCTTCCATTATTTTAACACACTGATTTCTAAATGCTGCACTGCCTCATTCAGGAAACCAGGGTACAGGGTGGCATTCAGGGGTCCAGGGAGGTGCTTCTAATTAAATAAACCCATGTATATAATGACCACCAACCTTCAGCTCTAAAAGGCCGTTACGCCCAGCAGAGCGTCCTTATCATCCACATCTAACCAGCACCTCATGTCACTCTCTTTGGTAATGTAAATTTAAAAATCACAAAGCAGACATCTAGCAGGTGTTTTGGGTCTCTATCTCTGGTATATAACCAAGGCCACTGGAAACTTGGAGATACCATGACAACAGAAAAGTAATTAGTTATAATGCAGAAAGAGAATAAATACAAGATACACAGCGGAAAGTAGTAAATTCAATGTATGTGATAAATACAGTACTTTGTTCAAGTAGTGTAATTCAGAAAGTCACAAAACAGACAAAGTACATCACTACATTTCAAACCCCAGGTTAATGACGCAATTCGTTTACTATGACAGATCTCCTAGTAATTATTCATTTAACTGCATTTCCCTCTGCTGCCAAGCCTAAGCCAAATCAATGAAAAAAATCATCATATACTCATTTGACTGTTACAATTTTTTGCGAATTTCATTGAATTAGTCTATTCAATTTGTTATAACAAATCATCAACCAAAGACCCAAATGCAATAGTTTCACTGATAACCTTCTTTTATATTTGGAAACAATGTTAAACATTTATGGTCACAGTGATCAATAAATTGCACAATGGGAAATAAAGCTGCTAAATGTCATCTTGACAGCTTTAATGAGCACTTAATGAGCATTTAATGAGCACTTGGACATGTTTCCTCTAAATGCTCAGCCTTATTAGAAGACGGCACCCAGGGACTGTTCTCAGATGTGACCCTGCTTTACGAGAGCCGGCTGCTGCCCCAAGCTGGTCAGGAAAAACAAAAAGATACAAAAGACCTAAAAATG
>JABFEB020000060.1:28715785-28728719 GCA_019775895.2 Stomatorhinus ivindoensis | reverse complement strand
GTCGGGAGGCGGAGCTTGGATGACGAGGCAGGGGGCGACGGGGAATCTCTGGGCCAGGAACTTACGGCACGTAACAGTGTGTGTGTGTATATGTAATATTTCCCAGGTCAGAGTTGTTGCAGTCCCTTTACAGTCCTGCAAGATGAAAAAAAACAACTGGGATATCATGTTAGTGCCTGGTGAGTCCTCCCTATGATGAATGGGATCCCTGAGATGTGAATTCAGGTGTGGCAGTTGCTCCCTTCTGCATTCCTTCATGCTGAAACCTCATCATTGTGTCTGACTCAGTCTAAACATGCCCGGCACTGGAGCCATCACAAAGCCACTGTAGCCAGTTGATGTCATCAAAAACCTGCCTTCATCTCTCCTCAACATGGACATTGAGAAACCTCAATCCTTTAGTTAAAAAACTATACAGTCAAGCAACTGGAGAGGTTTACAGTGGATTATACATATTTTAAATTGGCTTGAGAATTACTTATATTCCTTTGCTGAAAAGATTCAACAAATGTCTAATGTTGTTCGAGTCCTTTTACTGTTTATACACTGGCTTGGGCATGAAAATTGATTGTTTGACAAGAATATAAACTGATTACATTTTTTTCATCCATCTCACAAGGATAACATGGAGATTTACTGTAACACTTGAAAATTATATACTTGCAGACAAAAACAAAACCTGGATAAAGTTCATGTTTGTGCAAAGATTCTGTTTTTGGTAGTTCTTCCATTAGTCATGTCCTCTTGGTCCTTGTTAAATGTGCATTGAGGGCCTAAGGCTGCATATAGAAAGCTTCAGAGAACTCTGATGGACAGATATGTCCCCTATCTCACATTTATCATGTTTACTGATGCAAATTTTATGGGGGTAGAGGTTGTGAGGGATGACAGTGTAGGGCTGCTTCTTAGACTTCTTACTACCAAGTACGTGATAGATTTCTTCAATGAAACCTCAGGTACTTTTAGTTTAGAATTAAGACAGAAGGAAGATGTTACAGAAAGATGTTTCAAACGGCCGGTTCAGTGTCTGTCTGTGTCTGATTCTGCCCCCACTGAAGGAAGTAGGCCCCTTTTCTATGGTCTTAACTAAACCTAACTAGGGAAATCCCTCATTCGGAAAGTAAAAAACGCATATTTTCTTAATTAAAGCTATGATTTGTGTATATTCAAGGATTCAAGAATTTTATTTGCCACATGCAAGGTATACAGTCCAATGCAAGGTATACATATCCTGTAGTGAAATGTGAGGTGGTCAACTGAAATAAGAATACTGAAAGCAGTAAAACAAAGTTGCAGTATAATAAATATGTAATAAATAAAGTTATGCTGGTAATGAGACAGAAAACCAGATATGTGCCAACATAGCTGAAGTAAAGTGCTTAACGTATGAATAGGGAAATGTAATTGCTACTGTCAATTAGTATTAAGTGGTCTGATGACCTGTGGTGGAAATTCTGTGAACTAATAAAAGTATTTGTTGCAATTGGAAAAATTGTTTTCTGCACTTTATGATCGACATCACTCTAAGCCAATCACTCTGGCTCTGCTGATGCTTATATGGAGCATGGAGTTGAGTCCTCCCACACTTCAGCTGCGTTTACCGTAGATAAAAAGGTCTGATGACACAGGAAGCCTAGTGGTTCAGATTAGGGTGATGGTGTAGTTCCAAAGTTGTCAGTTTGAGTGCTCTGTGTTAACTGGCAGAGCATGACTGTGCAGATTATAAGTGATAGTTCAAGGATGTATGTGTGTAAGTGCCAACATCCCAAAATACCCATCTAATCAAGTGTCATTAACTGTATTTGACATTTATGTATTTTGTTTTGACTAGAGAAGCAGAATTTATTCTCACTGTAATTTCCATGCATCATTTAGCTTGACCTACAGGGCAGCATTCAAATCCCTGCAGGCCTAACTGGAGGATAAGTAATTACTCGTATGCAGTATGTGCCCTAAGATAGACTGGCATCCTATCCAGGATGTGCTTCTGCCCTGTGCCTTAGGCTGTCTGAGACAGGCTCAAGACCCCCATCATAACCCAGTAAAATGTGTTTGAATTCTATCCATCGATGGTCCTACAGTTTTGTGTGCTCCTAGTTTTTATATAATTTACAAAGCCATCATTGCATTGATCATTGCTCTCTTGTAATGACCAAAGTAATCCATTTTTGTGGTTAGTGTACAAATGAAGAAATTCACTATATCATTGCCTTTTGTGAAGATGCTGCATTGTATGTTATTGCATTCAAGAGACTCACACTAGCACTATAATTTGTAATAAGTGCCATTGGTTGGCTGTTTGAAGACATAAAAAGCATTCAACAGCTATTTGCTATTTATACATACTTAGCCATGCATTGCAAGCCGACACACCATACAACTTGTTTGTAACCCAGAATAAATGCTTAGGAGAGACTGTCTTTTATCAGGGTATAGGGATATGCTTTGCAAACTGAGAATTGTAGGCTACAATACAACTACAAATACAAGCATTGGCTCATTATTTGCAGGCATGTTATACATTGTTTTTTGAAAGTGAAGCTTTGTAAAGTCTGTTATGAATTCTACATTTCACTGTGAATATGCCCGGCTCCTGTGTGTGCTAGCAGCTTCCCCAGGAGGCCACTTGCCAATCCTGATGTTGTGATGGTTCTGTCTGCTCTCTTTTTCAGCTTATCACTTTAAAACAAATTAAGCTCAGATTGTAGCACCTCTAATGTCCTATCAATGGCCAGTCTCTCAGGTTTCTAACTCGCCCCTTCTGGTGCTATATTAAAGAAAGTGAGTGTACATTGAAGAAATGTGAAAAACAGCATAATGTAGATGATATAGTCATGAAAGCTCTCTCTCCCCTGCTTCCTCAATGTGCTGCCCAAATTTAATCCCTCTTTCCATGAATTTCACACAATTGATGCACTTACATGTGCTATTAGTCTGAAATTCCACGGAATCCATTACAACCATTTAGCCTTGAGTATGGTGTGTGCTGACAGAATCATAATTGGTTGTGTTGGTGATAAACCATCTCCTGATGCACCATTTTAACACATTCCCCCGATATGTAGTCTGTGAGCATGCATCTGAGACTTACATATTCCTGTCTCCTTCAAGTACTGTGCTTTACCACTACAGTCTAAAGACATAAGGTTTGAGTTCATTGGTATTTGCTGAGTGTTTATTTGCCCTAAGAGGGCTGACATCACATCCATACCCTGTGCTGCCATGAACCGTCAAAGAATAAACAGTTATGGAAAATGTGTGGGTTCTTAAATGTTTATGCCTTCACAAAATAAATATGTACACACCGTTGTAACATCCATCCATCCCATAACCATTTATCATGGTCAGGGCCATAAGACACACCAAATAGCCTAAGTTTATGTCTCTGGACTGTGGGAGAAAACCATTGTTCCTGAAGAAACCCATGCAACATTGGGTCAGATGCAAACTCCAAACATGCACACACACAGGTTTGTAATTATATCTATAACCAAGCAAAATACAAGACTTCGCATTTTTAGTTTTTTGAATGCATTCACAGATCTTTGTAAGGACCTGAAAATGGTTTTATTATATATGGTGGGGAACAAATGTTCCCCAAAATGTAACATAAGCATAATCTACCCACACACTCACGCATACACACACATGCTTGTATTCATATCTTTGTAGGTGCCATCCATACATTTCCATAGGAAAACCCCTAATTCCAACAACTGCCATCTTGACCTCTACCCAGCCCACACCTTAATCATGAGTAGGCAAACATACAAGATATTTTTTGTTTTTTGACTGCAGTCACAGATTTTTATCAAATTGATTTTCCCCCTGTGAGGACCGAATGGACCTCACGACATCAAAATACCTGATTTTCATCTCATTGTGGGACCATTTGTTTCCCACGATGTTTATGTACTTATATATATATATATATATATATATATATATATATACACACACACACACACATAAGCAACCCCCCACACACACTAAGGTGGGATTCAAACAGTGTAAGCCACCTTACCACCATAGCACATAACATATTCAGTCGGATCCCAAGCTGTAGTAAGAACATCATCTACATGCACACATACCTGAATGGCCATTGTCAAAATATCTTATTCATGTCATGACTAGTTCAGAACCACAAGAGCTAAAGCCACAATGTAATCACCAGACAAAACAAGCACAGGATGTAATTTTCTGTTGTTTTTTACAAGTTTTTGCATTTTTGCTGACAAGGACAATTGTTGTTTTTTATTTAGAGATACAGCAGAATCACTTTGAAGGAAAATAAAAATGCCTCCAAATAATGGCAGAATAAAGACAGTTTACACAGAGGAATCAGTGTTTCTCAGGAGAAAGATAAATACTCCAAAAAAAAACCATGCCACTTCTTCTGTTTTCCATTCACTTTCTCGCATGAGAAAATATGGGTTATGTTTAGGGACTGAGTGCAGAAGGGGTTCAAAGAGATCAATGTGATTGAACTTTGATCCAGACTTCCACTGTGTGATACAATTGCAGTGCAATTTTAATATACCCATAGTTACTGATTGGTTTAACTCAATTCCAGTTGGTTAAATTATTGGTTCCAACTTGTCTTTGATTGATATTGCAATGTAATCTCACCAGTGCTTCAAAGCCTTGCTAATCTAATCACAAATAGTTCCTATCTATCAAAGTATTAACAAGAAACAAGATTAAGTTATGGACTATGACACCTTGAGCATGTTTCGTATAGGTTAAAGTGATGCTGATCTGTACAATTAAGCTTCAAATGTGTTAAAACTGATCCTATTTATCTTATTCAGTAATAGCAGCACGGCCAACAACCCCTAAGGAATTTCAGTGTTCTATAGGCTTGGAGGCCATTGGACCACACACAGTAGTGGCTCTGACATGATGAATCTATTCTAGCTAGATGGAACTGGGAAATGGGGAAAACATGGTACAAAGCCTCAGAATGAACATCTGGAATTATTAAAATGACATCACTTTGCATATAAGGAGTATGCTTTTGTGCAGAGAGACCTACAAGTCTGTATATAAAAATACAGTAGTAAGATCATAACACAAGAGATGATACTGACAAACAGAAAGGAGGGAATCGCGAGTAGCTTATTTCTGTAGATCTCATACAGGCTGTTTCAATTCTCCACAAATGCCATTTTAAAAAATGAACAAAGCTGCAGACTAACTCAGGCTTGCTAGATTACCAAAGTTTATTTTAAACCTTTAAACCTTAGACTGCCTGCACTAATATGCCTTAAATGATCTGCTCAGTGGGTGCCCTACCACACATTCCTTACTAGGAAGGTAAATGATGGAATATGTAATTCATCTTCATATATTGAAATATTAGTAAGGGGGTGGCATTTGGCTCTGCGGGTTACGAGCTTGTTCCTGAATCCGGAAGGTTGTTGGTTTGAATCAGACAGAGAGCAGAGTAATCATGTTCCAGGGGCTCCAGAAAAAAATGGCTGAACTATACATATATCCATTCATTTTCTGATGCTTATCCGGGGTGGGGTCGCAAGGTTAGGAGTCTAATCAGGGATAGCCAGACCTCACTCTCACCAGCCACCTTCTCCAATTCCACCTCCCCAGTGAACCATCCAGGAGGCATCTTAGATAGATGCCTGAATCACCTCAACTGGCTCCTTTTGATGCAGAAGAGCAGTGGCTCTACTTTGAGCCCCTCCCAAATGTCCAAGGTCCTCACCCTATCTCTAAGGTTGAGCCTAGATACCCTATGGAGGAAATTCATTTCTGCTGCTTCTATCTGCGATCTCATTCTTTCGGTCACTACCCAGAGCTCATGACCATAGGTGAGGGTAGGAGCATAGGTTGACTGGTAAATCAAAAGCTTTGCCTTCCAGCTCAGCTCTCTTTTTTCATGACAGAACGGGACAGTGTCTTCATTACTGCTGATGCTGCACTGATCCATCTGTCAATCTCCTGCTCCCTTCTTCCCTCACTCATGAACAAGACTCCAAGATACTTAAATTCCTCTGCTTGCGGCAATAACTCACCTCTTACCATGAGAGGGCAATCCACCCTTTTCTGATCAAGAACCATGGCCTCAGACTTGGAGATGCTGATCTGCATCATTATCTGCATCCGGACTTGGAAACAGCATATACACTATAATGCCAAAAGTATTGGGACACCTTCCTTTACATACATGAACTTTAATGTCATCCCATTCTTAATATATAGGCTTTAATATGGAGTTGGCCCATCCTTTGCACCAATATTCAGGAGAGCATTTGTGAGGTCAGACACTGATGTTGGATGAGAAGGCCTGGTTAACAGTCTCTTCTCTAATTCATCCCAAAGGTGTTCTATTGGGTTGAGGTCAGGGTGCATGGCAGTCAAGTTCTTTGACACTAGACTCGCTCATTGTGAACTGGTGTGCAGTCATGTTGGAACAAACTGTTCCCACAAAGTTAGGAGCAAGAATTTGTCCAAAGAGGCTATGAATGCTGCAGCATTAAGAGTTCCTTTCACTGGAACTAAGGGGCCAAGCCTAACTCTTGAAAAACAACCCCACACCATAATCCTCCCTCCACCAAATTTTACACTTCGCATAATACAGTCGGGCAAGTACCGTTCCCCCGCCAACTGCCAAACCGAGACTCATCCATCGGATTGCCAGGCAGAAAAGCATGATTCATCACTCCAGCTCTATAGTTCAGTGATAACGTTCGTTACATCACTGCACCCGACGTTTTGCATTGCACTTGGTGATGTAAGGCTTGGATACAGCTGCTTAGCCTTGGAAACCCATTCCATGAAGTTCTCTATGCACTATTCTGCAGCTAATATGAAGCCCACAGAAAGTGTGGAGGTCTGTACAGTAGCTATTGACTGCAGACAGTGTGCAACTTATGCACACTGTGCAGCTCAGCATGCGTTGTCCCTACTTTGTGATTTTACATGGCCTACCACTTAATGGCTGAGTTGCTGCTGTTCCCAATTGCACTTTGTTATAATACCACTAAAAGTCCACAGTGGAGTATTTACTAGTGAGGAAACTTCATGAATGGACTTCTTGTACAGGTGGCATCCAATCATGGTACCATGCTTAAATTCAATGAACTCCTGAGAGAGACCCATTCTTTCGTAAAAGTTTGTAGAAGCAGTTTGCATGCCTTGGTGCTTGGGTTTATACACCTGTGGCTATGGAAGTGATTGGAATATCTAAATTCAATGATTTGGAGCGGTGTCCCAATACTTTTGGCAGTAGATATAAATTATAAATAAAATGTGTACAAACTTTGCTTAATCAATAGGATAAGACCATGTAACTGTCATCTTCTCACAGGGGATAAACCTTTTTGATTTTCTTAATTCATAGAACTCATATTATTAAATACTTCTTGAGGAAGCCATTTCATCATGTCACTACATAACGCTTTTTTTCAGAAGAAGGCAGAGCAAGGGGGAGTCTGTTTCAAATCTTGCAAAATTTTTCTTCAGTTTTAGTGCATAGGGCCTGTTGTGAGGGTAACTCAGCTTGAGTGTAACTTATAATGAAGGTAAAGTGTCAAGGGTATAGTTTGGGATTGGGCTGTTCTCTTCTTTATTTTGATGGTTTTTTTAGAAGTAGATAAACAAATGAATGAATAGTCTTTAGATTCTTGGCTATGAACACCAGTAAAGGTGGGGGTACATTTTAAAATGAAGTCAGCAGAATTAACATTGTTTTAGCAATATGACATTGTATGACACTCACCACGGCGATCATGTTTTGGCCCTGCCTGTACATGTGATGATGTGAGACTGGTCAGCAGGATTGATTAAGCAGAGATATTTATGCATTGCACCACACCACACATATATTTAAATAGTGTAAATTAATATGCATTAGTGTATATATTTATTTATAGTAAATGTTATAACCATGTAATGTTTGCCGTGGAATGCATGCATTTCGTTAGTGTGTATTTGTGAGTGTAGAGTAAATTGTTGGCTTCCTTGTGTCGCTGCTAGTCTTAAAACAATAGTGGCTGTTAATAAAGAGAGTAACTTTCATTTTAAAACCGCTGTCATCTCTTTTTTTTTTTTAATGGCACAATACATTTTGTGGTGCTCTGCATGTGGGTCTGCTGCATCAAAAAAAATTCTGCATTCTCTAGGGCTGTGACCTGACATAGAATGAATAAGACATTATATTTTAAGTGTGCAACAGCTTGTTCATGATGACATTTTTGTCCGGATATCATTTGATGTAATATGGCTACCTTAATTTGGTGAGTTTGTAGCTTCATTCAGTAGTTTGCTGAAAAACCTTACATCCTACTTCTATGAAATAGGGAAAAGTGTAATCACATGAGCAAAGCAGATTAAACACAATTGAGAGAAACACAAGTGCTTTTTACAGAATCCACAGTCTATTTTTGAATCACACAGCTAGCTAAAATAGACCATGTCAGCTGCAGAGAATGCTTGATGATTTATTCATTTAAAGATGGATTCAGCCATTAATACACTTTGGTGATGGTATTTGGAGCAGCACAATGCATGACAGGCACCAACAAAAAAGACCTGAAAAGGGAACATGTGGCTACAACGAATGCATGCAGTTCACTTAATGAAAGCCACCTTCACACTGAAAAGAATAAGCAAATGAGAATTCTGTTCTAAGCTATAAATCATGTAATG
Source organism: Stomatorhinus ivindoensis (assembly GCA_019775895.2). Taxonomy (NCBI): domain Eukaryota; kingdom Metazoa; phylum Chordata; class Actinopteri; order Osteoglossiformes; family Mormyridae; genus Stomatorhinus; species Stomatorhinus ivindoensis. The sequence goes on along the minus strand of JABFEB020000060.1, from coordinate 28,720,049 downwards.
CTGAACTAAACAAATGTCCCCATCATCAACCTTTTCAACAAAAAAAATGTGTCATTCAGGTTTTATATGTTGTTTGATTGTCTTTTTGGCTTCAGGTCTTTCTGATTTTTTAACATGACAAAACCTAAAGCTCAGTACTAAACAAAATACTACTGCTGTTTATTTTATGCTGTTTTTGGTCATAAATCAAAACCTATATACGAAAGTTATTGCTGTCGTTGGTCACCTATTGGTCTGTATTATTGCTTTGAACCATATTTGACTGAAGTGCCGCAGTGTTGTATGTGGGACCAAGGATAGGGCAGTGCTATTTTGTACCAGAAATGAGCTTCTAAGTCTATAAAAGTTTCATTTTCCAGGTCGTATTACCAACTACTGAATAAGGGTTACTAGAAATGTTGAGGGAAACCACAACCAAGGTCATCTCTTAGTCATGTTACAGTTTGTTATTTCACTGACACGGAATATATATTTTTCCTCTCTTCCCATGTTCCAAAGAGAACTCCTTTAATTATGTTTTATAAAGGTCACAATAGTCAAAATTAATCATTCAGTGAATTTTGGGAATCATCACACTGAGAGAAGTTCTGTATATAACTGTAGATTTCGGTACTGAGTATACTTTCTTCTTCTCCAGTATTATTATAGTTTTGATCTTTTATTTTATTTATGTTCTTATTTTCAATTTTCATTTGAAATTCAGTTAAATTTTACTTTTCAGTGCGGTTTTGCTAGTTTTAATTTTAAAGAAATTTGTCTTTTATAATTTTTAATTTTAGTAATGTTTTAGTAATTTTATTTCTAGAGATTGACTGAAGGTTACATGTTTCTGATCTTTAGAGTGTCCTATGTGAATACACAGCCCACATTATGTACTGACATCCTCAAAATGGGCAAAATATGTTCCAGGTATTATTAATGGTCATTGATAAACAAAACTTTACATTAACTAAGTAGTATTTTAAAAAGGGAATAGAAAGTGGACTAGAAAGTACTTTTGTGTTTATTTTATGTCAGTTTCTTAAAGGAAACATTACTTTTAGTTGTTTTTAGTTTTAAATTTCAATTTCTTATATTAAATTTCAGTTTATTAAAATGCTGTATTGTAGCTTTAGTTTTCGTTAACAATAATAAACCTATTCACATACTAAACGAGCAGTTATTTATTCCTAAAGATATCAGCTGGGCAAACACCTGTTAAAGTGTTAAAAATATTAGCACCATGAGATACAAAGAGATGGTCTTTGAGATCCAAGGCTTCCTAACTGAATATAAATGATAATTTGAATATCCCCCTTCTTTTTCTTTCTTTTTCACACTGTTTCAGAACTGGAGTAATCCTGCTAACATGTGTAATATACCTAGCTAATTGAATATTTCTTCATTTAATGCCAAAGTGTAGTCTTTGAGCCCTATGGAGGTGTCGGAAAATACTGGGTCTATGGCTATGACTTCATCACTTCAAGATTCAAAACTTGTCCTCAGCCATTTTATTTACACTTTTTTTAAGAGACAATAATACACTTTTTTCAATAATAAGTAACTCATTACCAATGGCAGCCAGGGTTACAATAATCCACTAACCGCTAATTAGTGAAGCTAACGTTTTTATTAGCGTATTGGCATTTCTAGCATTACGCCAACAATAAATTAACTAACATTTTTTTGTAGTCAAAGTTCAACTATGAAAAATGTTTGCAGATCCTAAAATCATACATTTTGTTCTAGTTCATTGTGATCATGTCAGCAACAATCTATCTGGCAGGATGTTGGCTGACTACATGTAAAAACAGGACATTATTGGTCAATACTGTAGCTTGTCGAAGTCTGGGCTAAATGTAAGTGAACAATGATGAACTTACACTGGGATACCCTGAACTAAGCGTAGAGCTGGGGCCTGCATCACAAAGCTGGAATTCTTCCTTACTTGCACAACTTCTCGGAAGTACCCTAGTTTAAATGGACTTAATCTTTGATTTGGTAATCTTTACTACATAAAGGTATTTGGCAAAGCAAGAAATCCTGCTTTGGCCCCTGGTTATTTTCCTTTATTTTCTTGGTTCAGATAAACAAAGCTATAGAACAATAAAGAGCTCATACGCTAGTTCTGGGTAAATAGCCCCATGTTTGTAGTGCCCAAGCAGCTTCACTCAGGGCAAAATGTCAGCATGAGTAGTCACAGAATAGGACTACTCTGACAAAAAGCTTATATCTCACAAATGAATGTCATTGTAAGTTTATTCTGGAAACTTTACAAAGTCCAATGATCCCCACTTGAGTATGTCCTAAACATTTAATTACTCTAGCGGTGTAATTAAGTTGCGAAGCAGGTTAGAATTTCAGCTCACTACGTATGTTTTTAAGGATTTTAGAGCCCAAAACCAAACCAAAGCTAAATTCATATAAATGTATCGGTTAGTGTTATCAAATTACAGGTATTTCTTGCTTTCTGAGCTCACATTTTGCTTATTATTATATGAGGGATTTTCAATTACCCAGAAAGCCATACATCTGAATATGGTGGTAGAAGTATAAATGAGCAGACTATAAGCAATGGGAATATGATGATTTAGGAACGCATCAAAAGTAGGACCAGTCAAGAGTACGTGTAGCATATTTGAAGAGTCTATCAATTTTAATTCTCCAGATGAGAAACTATAAACCAAGATAAAAACAAGCCAAAGAATAGATTGTCATTTGATATCTTTAACAGTGCGATGGTGGACAGTGACACTTCCTTATCTATTTTTACTATTTGCACAACTACCTTAATATTATTACTGCCTCTTCGACTGTTACCATTTGCACAACTAACTATATATTGTTACCATCTGCACTTTGTACCATCTGCACTTTGTCGATATGTCTCTGGCCTTGTCAGTTTGTCCTGTGTCTTGACAACTGTCTTTTTTTGTATAGAATGTCTATAATTTTGTAATTGGATGGTACGCACATCAGTGAGCTAGAAACGGCATTTCGGTTCTCATGTATGTCTTGTACATAAAATGTGAATGTATTTATTTATTTATTTATTTTAAATTACCCCTTGTTGTGTCCTGCAGTTTGGCAAGCAGGATGTTAGTCTGGGTGCTTTATTGTGCCGACACTTTTGTTCTGCCAAGTGGAGCTTCGGATTAAGCTCCTCTTGTTATTTGAGGTGAACTCTTTATTAACCATTTTAAACTATTGCGTCACAAAGCCGGAACTGACAAGGAGAGGAAAAACAGAAAAACTGAAGTGAAAGAAGGAAAGACAAGAGAGACAAGAAGAAATAAATAATAGAGAATAATACAACAAAAAAAGGAGGAAAAAAAAAAAAATTGGGAAAAGAAGGGGGTCAGGACAGAGAAAAACAGGGAAGAAGATTATATATAACAACTTAACACAAAGTAGGAAAAAAGGGAAAGAATAACAAAAGTACAGATTCTGCATCCTACTGTTGGACATTGTCATCACACCAGCTGCTGCATCTGAAAAATAAGATTCAAATACATGCAAAAACAGTATACATACACAGAGACCAATGGAGAAACTAATTGCCACAGCAGTATCTACATCTGAGAGGTATGGATGAAAGTTACCCACGCACCCGCACACACCCAGATGGAGAGAGAGAAAAATAAAGTAAAATAGGGCATGAAAGCCCTGGGCTCTTGTGTCTGTGCGCGTGTGTGTCTGTTTGTGCGTATGCGTATGTGCGTGTTTATGTGTGTGCGCGTTCTAAGTGTATGTGTGTGGATGTGAAGGTTTGTGCTTGTGTGTGCGTATGCAGATGTACATGTGTTTGTGCATATATACGTGTGTCTGTATGTGTGTGTTATGAGTGTATGTATGAGTGTGCAGGTCAACATGGAATGATTCCCAATGAAGCCAGGCACCCGGGCCCCCCGCCACTGGAGACTCGCATGCGCGCCCAAGGAGGCAGAGGGAGGAGCCACCGGATGCCCCCCCCCCGGCGAGCATGAGCCAGGAGCCCCACAGCCACAGGTGCAAATTGAACCCGTAGCCCGAGCCACCTACGCACCCCGTGGGGGCCCAGTCTGCCCTGGGGAGACCTGCCTCCCTCCGAGAGCCCCACCCGGGGGACCAGGGAGACGCCCCGAGAGCCACCAGGCATCCCCGCCCCCGGCTACCCCAAGCCCAGGTCCCCCCGTCCCCTACCTCCCCCAAATCCCCTCGCTGCCACTCCTGCACCACCCAATCATCCCTGTGCTCCCCCATCCATACATAGACACACACATACACGCACCCAGACACCCACTCT
>JABFEB020000060.1:28688945-28706146 GCA_019775895.2 Stomatorhinus ivindoensis | reverse complement strand
ACCAAGGAGTTATATAATCGTAGCATCACCTCCCTTGACTTGAACTCCACACACCTAGAGATGTAACCCAACATCCTGTTCGCCTTTTTTATTGCTTCCCCACACTGCCGAGAGTCGGCGCGGATGACTGGGTGTCTCCTCACTAATCTTACTGCCTTACTCAGACCAGTAAGATTAGAACAGTTTCTGTTCAGAGAACTAAGAAAACTAACAAACCCCTTTCAGTAGATATTTTCGGAAATGTTTTGTTTTCATTTTTATGTTTGTATATTCTACATGTATATAGTTTTGATTATTATAAAAACAAATATGTTACAGTGCGTTGAAAAAGTATTTTATACCCCTTTATCACATTTTGTCACCTTACAACTACAAACTTAAATGTCTTTTATTGAGATTTTATGTGTTCTTGAACCACAGACTGAAATTCAGTTGCTGGGATCTTTGTTTTTTGAGCATTGTACCAGCTGCACAGAAAACAATGGATATGAGGCATATCAGTTAATTTCACAAATTATCTATGCGTTTCACGAGTGCCAATGTGCATGATATGTGTAGCTTTGCTCATGTACTTTAACCTACATAGAAATATAATGGACATGTTATCTTTTACCACTATTTACAGTTTCACGAGTGTTAGTAGGCCATGTATGTGCTTTTCGTTTCTTGTCTTGCGTTTGAAAGTGTTTTGTGTCTTTTTTAATAATCTTTTATTGAGATACTTTTTTTTTATTTTTACATTTTTATTTTGAAACGTCGCGGTCTATCAAAACCCAAGCGAACGCATTACTTCATTAGGGGGCAGTGTGCTAAACCTGGGTGCTTGTAATCACAAGGCTGCCAGTTCAAGCCCGGCCTCAGCATGTCTGTGGGTCCTTGAGCAAAGTCCTTAACCCTTTGGGTGCCCCAACAGGTGGCTGCCTTTCACAGACTCTACAAAGAGCAAGTTGAGGGAGGCATAAAAAGAATTTCCCCATGGGGACAATAAAGGATTGGTTATATCAGGAGCTGCTTTATTTTGCTTTTTCATAATTTACTGTATATAATAATTGAATAACCAAGGTATGCATGTGATTTCACAAACACACAAATTTGTGAATGTAGAACTTACTATGTTTTGTAATGTTTTAATAGAGCAAATTCAGAGATGATCCATGAATGTCTGGCGAATATCTAACCCACTGCTAAATTTACTGCGGTGATGAATATTCAGATCCACACTCTCCAGACTTAGCGGAGGTGCCTCAGTCACGCTAGCCGGGATACGGAGGTCGAAAGACGGTCAGATCAATTCCACAGCCTCGGAGATGCTCGAGCACCGCTGATTTAGGGACCGCCAACGATTTACTGTCAGAATAATAAAATGCAATGGGATCCAGTAACTCCAAAATGGGTGCATATTCTACAACTACCTGACACAAGAGACTGAATTTTAACACTTGATTGTATTTTAAATGATCATTTTAAAAGGAAAAAGTGGGTAAATATATTTCGTTCAATAGCTTCTAGGCAATGGGAGCTTATGACACCCAAATGCAACTTTCATTCAATTTCAACCCTTTGTTTTTATTCTCTAAAATTAGTCCTTTTTTTTCAATAGCTTCTAGGCCGTAGGAGCCTGCGACCCAAAACCTAATACCAATTGTAGTTCTATTGTAGGCCTATGGGGCACAGCAACTTTCATTCGATTTTAACCCTTTGTTTAATTGGTATGATTTTTTTCTCTAAAATTAGCCTTTTTTCAATAGCTCCTAGGCCATGACTATGGATCCATCACTATACTCCATCAACCTGATACAGCTAAACCCCAATTTCTATTCTTAATTATGCTCTCCAGTTCCTGTTGATAATTAGATATACCTGGAGTTTTTAACTTTATTAGCTTAAGCTACAGAAATGTTGGAAGACCATTGATGATATTGCATATTATGTTTTCTGCACACGTGCTTCACATGTGCTTCTCACTACAATCCAGTGCTTCTAAACAACTACAGAATGAAACATTTAAAGTCTTCTTCAATGATAAGTCCAATCAATCAATTTATTATGTCTTTATTAAAAGTATTTTTGGACTCTGAGTTACCTGGCACTGTGACTCATATATACGTATGTATAAACAGGAGTGGAATGGTCCTAGATACAGCAGTCTGAAAAAACAGTGCATTCCTGCTCAATTAGAGATCGGCACAACATATGAATGACACATGCATATACATGCTGGAAAGTGTTTAGCAGTGAATGCTAATTACCAACAGCTGATTATTGCATGCAAATTCCTTTGGAGTGACAGTGTAAACAAGGGATGTCTGCCCAGCAAATGAATCATAGGACATGTTACCCTACATTATTTTGCATTTTTTGTATTTATTTGCTTTGGGATTGTATTTACCCAAGTTATCTAGATCATTTTTCAAATCCAAAGCACTGTATGCATAGATAAACAATTTCAATATTCATTCAGTATAAGTTAAACCTAGTAATAATTGTATAAAAGCAGCTATTCTTGTGGGACTCAAACCTGTGGCATTCTGTAACATCACTTATTCACTTGTCATACAAGTTCCAGAGACTATATTATATGTTTCATTCTTGCAAAACATGACATTCAACTGGAATGTTTATATTGTTCTGGAAATGTAACTGGACCTCTGGTGTGTAAAACTGATCCGGTAGCTTCTAGGTGAAATATTTCTACAGCTCTTGGCCTTGTCAATACAGAAAAAAGCAAAACTGGAGCTCAGTGGAACAGCTATCATCTGACACTGCAGTATTACACCATTACAGGGACAAGGGAGCACAATGGGTTAGGGTAAGACCCTGTAACCTAATGGGTGCTTGATTCAGATCCCATGACTAGATTCTCATGCACACAGCAGGAATGTCACTGGCTGGTGTGCTGCTGCAGATTTTGGTTCTGAATGCCAGACCAATCCAGTTATGGATTAATAACCTGTAGATGAAATGTTAGAGGAAAACGAGCAATAGCAGGCAAAGCCAGTATCATGCCCTATGCATGAGTCCCTGCTAGCTACCCCTCAATGGTACTGGCAATGATGAAAGTAGTAGACGATTTGTTAAGTTTGGTAGATGCTGCCCTGCATAGATTCATACAGGAAGGTAATACTGATTGGGTCACAAGGAGGCTGGACTTTTCAGAAGTTATGTTCCAAATGTTTTTAGGATAGCTATGACAGATAGCTATGAGATACAGAAACTTCTAAGCCAACACAATGTGCTAATTCATACTTGTTTTTCATCACATTGTGCACAGCATTAATAGGTCTGCATTCTCTGAAGTACAGGAAGGTAATACTGACCCAATGTGGAGATGTCAGACTGATCATATGCAGAATGGCAGTGGGCTAAGTACATGAGAAGACTCCTAGTCGGTCTATGTCTGCAGGCTGACATATCTATTTCCACTTCCATAGCTAAACCAGTGTCATCTTTCCCAACAGAATGCAACACCTGTAAAAAGGTAGAATGTAATTTGTGTGCAAACAGAGCACATTATAATGTGCTGGAGGCAGATAAGAGGGGGAAACCGGCAGGCAGAATTTACAGGAATCAGGCATGGTGTCAGTGTGGCCTTGGCATTGAGGTATGGGAAATACTCATCCTGCATGGGAAGGTGACACTGATCCCATGCAAAATATCAGATAGATTTCATGCAGGAAGGTGATGCGGACCCCATACGGACATGTCTGATCATATGCGAAACGGCAATGCTCATTCAATACAGGAAGATGACACCGGTCCCATGTGGAGATTTCAGACTGATCACATGCAGAACAGCAATGCTTATCCTGCACAGGAAGGTGATGCTGATCCTATGCAAAGATGTCAGACTTACCACATGCAGGACGGCAGTGCTGATCTCATACAGGAAGGTAATACTGACCCCATGTGGAGATGTCAGTCTGATCACATGTAGAACAACAATGCACTGAGTATATGAGAAGACTCCCAATTGGTCTATAGCTGCAGGCTCACACATGTATTTGCAGGAATCTTGAAGGCCTCAATTCATTGACACCAGACTTACATTTGGTGAATAATTAATCCGCATGATGTTATCATTCCTCCTCTTTTTGGCCTCTAAGTTGCTCTTGGAAATTTAGTTTCCGGGCAGCAGATTAGCCTTACCAGTCCCTCTGACTCCTACCAGACGGCTGTCACACTCTCCAGGCTTGTAATGCCATCACTCAAGCCACCTGATCAGCTCCAGTCAAGATACAAGATACTTTATTCGTCACATAAATGGTTATAAAAGTACAACATATACTGAAATGTACCCTAAACGACCCTTAGACTGTGCAGAACAGAATCAGTCAAAACAATACAAAGATCGAAGAATGTCCATTGTTCCCATGAATGGAGGGTACCCGCGGTCATGGAAAACCTGGAAAAGTTTTGGAATTGTGAAATAATTTTTCCAGGCCCTGAATAAGTTTTGGAATTTTTGGGTAGAGAGGAAAAGTTATGGAAACGTTTTGGAAACTAGATTTGTCCATTTCCCCCCGCTACGTTCCGCCACGCGCTAACAGAAATGTACGAGTGGAAGTCAATAGTTAACTACCTTGGTAAATATCCGTTTCCACGCAGATATCGCGTATTTGAGATCGCTGCTTTTTTGCTCCTTATTCCAGTTTTTATTAATTTGAATTTTATTGATCAGTTTCCCGTTTTTGACTCAGTTGTTCCCTGCCTCATGCCTATTGCTTCCAGGATAGGTTCCAGACCCCCGCGACCCAGTAGGATAAGCCGATTGGAAAATAGATGTATTTTCTTAATAATTGAACACTATTTGCACATTGGCGAAAGTTGTCTGTATTTATTAGGTGAGCAGATTGGCTATTATCGTAACGAAAATTGTAGTATTATTTCTGTCGTGCGGTATGTGGGAAGCGGAGCGGAGACAGATGAGCGGCAGCCAGGAAATCGGGGAACCCGGGGTTTAATAAAAAGGGCAGGCAAGAAAACACGCAGTGACATCACAATGACCGGACTGGGGAAACAAACAGACAACTGACTAATGACAATAACCAGAAACAGCTGATCACATGGGGATTCCACACGGGGTTAAGGAGGGGGCGTGGCACACGGAAGGACCAGGAATGAAGAATGGAGGTGAACATTGTGGACTTAGGGTCTGGTACCATCTCTGTGGATTGTGACACATGATCATTTGATCCAGGAACATGTGCATAAATTATCCCAGTATGCCCTCCTCTAAACCCAGACTTTTGAATCAGATTCTCCTTGTCTTTAGTGGTTAACCTGATATATCCAACAAGACCACAAAACTTATGGGCTTCATGCACTGAAGTGAACTAAATTGCATCTAAACAGTGCAAGAGGAAATAAGGCCCAGTTCTGCTAATCAACATGGAAATTTCACACGATGCTGGGATATGTTTTTTCCACTATTCAAAATATTACAACATAAACAACCTAAATAGAAGTCTGGATTTATGCCATACTCAAACACAATTTTGCTATCATTGAAAACAAAAATACACGCAACAAGGGCAGTTATAGTTAAGCTTGACTCTGTAAGTGAGGCTAGGGGAGATTCCATTCTTGTACTTCAAAGTCTCAAGCTGTTAAAGGCATTTTCAGTGGCTGGGTATGGACCCCAGTTCTCAGGAGTTATGGAGCCTTAAAATCCCATTAAATCCCCTATGACACGACGTAGAGCTCTTTAAATAGAATTTACACACATCAAACACAACTTTTACAACTGTGGCTCCTCATTACATATGGTGCGATAAATCACCAATCAATATTAGTATCAGTATAATGGATTATATAATTAATTATAATCTGTGACATTATATTCCGTCATGGTAGACGCTATTAACATTTTGTGACCGAAAAGCTTACTTATTATGGTTATTATAGCTAAATTAGAAAGATGGTTTGTAGTATTAATATTCTTTAAGATATTACTGTTAAAAACTTGAAAAATTATTACATTTATGTTACTTTTATAAGTATATGATTATATCAGGTTAGCAGTTCACAGAAAAGTGGTGACATAAGGTTGGTATTTAAAGGGAGTACTGCTTTTTATTCTACGGGTATTATTAAAGTGAAAATCAGAAACATTTCACTATAGAGTCATATTCTCTTTTTAGACTTTTTCATTTCATTGTGCATTAGTAGAAGTGGTGTGCAGGACCCAAATTATGGGGCAAATGCTACATTGCCCAGTGTCCCAGTATACCTCAAGTTTGCTTGAACCCATGAAGCTGCAGACAGTACAAAAACTGTGTGGCCATGTGAAATATATAATAAGTGGTAAACCACATAGCAAACACTGTAACACAAACATTAGAGGTAACCAGGTACCTTTACATACACCATGGGCTGACCCAATAATCATATTTTAGCCCATTAAATCAATGACTGACCAAGAATATTATATTTCATTTTCCTGAGAATTGTAAAATTGATCATTTTTCATGTTTGTTAATATATCATTTTGCTGCCACCATCCCCTTTTATTTGTGATATAAAATTCAATTTGAAAAGTATGTATGAAAAAAACAACAGAAAAGTTTGATTGGCAGTTAGTAATAGTTTAAATCTATTGGCATATTTAAATGGAGACTGTCTCCCCTCAAAGGTAGGCTGTACTGTTTTAAAAGGAACTGAGTAGCCTCAGTAACTATGGTAATAATGGTTACAGACAAGCTTTGTGTAGTTTGGTCAATGATGGTGTACAAAGAAAAGACAGCAAAACAAAATGACAGAGTGAATTTCCTGTATTTCTGGTTCATTTGTTTTACAAATTTGGATAATGAATTTCTTTTTTGATTTTGTGTCCACTGCAGTGTAACTTTAATGGGTTTAATGGACCCCGGGGCCTGTTGTTCCTGTACAACAGCATTTGTAACCTCAGCACCCACATTTTTTCTTGGTCATTAAATCATGCCCCAAATAAAAAAAAATTAAAAATTTATTTCCTGTGAGACATGGAGCGGAGCCAGGGAAATCGGGTGAACATGGAGTTTATTCAGGATGAAATACATTAAGGAGCACGAAAGGATGTCAGTGACCTGACTACCGAAGATACACAGGCACGAACTTAAATACGTAACAACAGAAGTTACATGGGCATTGCCGCCATTAATTCTGAGGGAGACGTGTCTCCCTCACATTTCATAATTATTCGTTTGGACCCCCCCCCCATTTAACATTAAATATTAGTTTTATGCCAGTGTGTCCCCCCCACATTCAAAATGCTTCTAACACCCTTGAGTAGTTAATAGGACCAGGAACTGCTGAGAATATGGGGATTCCACACAAGGAAGAGAGGGGAGCGTGGCACACGAGAGGATCAGACGACTGGAGTGTGACATTAAAAAAAAAAGCACAGTTACTGTACTACAGTAGTAATAAATATTACATAAGTACAATGTGTTCATGCACTGTTTGAAAACAAAAAAGGACGATCCTGCAACCTCCAAATTGAGATATAGTACTGCAGAATATTCACATAAAATACATTTTGTGCTTAACAGGACAGGTTCTTGATCATAGGCATAATCTGGCTCTTAATTCTTTGAGTATCCGAGTACAACCCCCCCATGAAATGCTTTCCTGTTTGCAAAAACGATATAATAACTCTGTACAGTTTGCATTCCAAACAACTTCAATTGAAATTTACATTTTCATACAGCAGGTTTGCCACTGCTGAATGACTGCTGCGATATCATTTATGGCCACTTGAGGGCTTCAGAGCCACGTCAATATTCCAATATACTGATATGTCCGTTACTACATTGTTTTAATGCATACGCTTACCTGGGCTTCAGTCCAGGGCGGCTCGTTAAAAAGGGGCCTCCAAAAGGGATTCTGGGTCAACAACTTATACTGTCACCCAGCCCCCTTGTTGACGATTTTTACCCTCACCACACCCTTTAAGGGGCCTCTGAAAATTCAAAAACCCCAAGGGCCTCTGTCCATGTTAATGTCCATCTGTGTGGAGATTTTGCCAGTTGAGACTGTGGTGAAAGTTCGATCCTAAACAACACCAGCAATTTTAAAGCATTCAAAAGACATTTCACTAAAGCTTTGTAAACACACATTGTCTCCAGTGATGGTAATTGTTGTATGTCCATTATTTTGTTTACAATTACCAAATCATTTGAACCTAGAGTTAAGCACACTGAGACGTGAGGTATAGGGCACTGAATAAAAATTCAGATTTTCCTTCGAATCAAACCAATTTTTGAATTATGTGTTTCAACTTTGGACCACAGGGTGGCAGTTTATTACAAGATATAGTTAACTGTTATATATATAAATATATAAAACAATCTCCCTTACAATCTTTTATACTTTTCCTTGTGTGGTAAAAATGAACGCGACTATTGGTAGGCCTATTTTACACCTATCCGTGTGTATTGAAAATTCCCGCTTGTAACTTTTGGTATATTATATCCATCTGTCTGCATTGAAACTGCCCCCCAGTCCGCGTAATAGCATCCCAATAAAATAAAATTCCGCTGCACCGATGACAAGTTGCCCTGGAAGCAGTGATCCCGTAAGTTACGGTGCCCTTGCCTTGGTCCGGCTCAGTACGGAATTCAGCCCAGCCCATGCAACTTGCGTTCATTTACCAAAAGGGCGGTTTGTATGCTTCCCCGACCACCTTCATAGGTCAGTGTACCTCTATCTCACTTTCCATTTGAGCTGGCTGATGAGTAATACGTTAAACTAGTTTCCTTCCGCTTTGTATAACACAGCAGCCTTTGCGCGTTTGCGACCAAAGTTAAAGGTAAGCTTTTCTTTTTAATCGGTCCCTTGTAGTTTATAGTCATCATGTATACTCTGATTTTTAAAAAGATGCGATTAGTTTAATAATGTGCGAAGTAAAGGAAAAGCGCTGGATAACAGGTGTCCGCTGGTCGAGTCGTTCGCGTCCTTGCAGACCGGCGCGTTACCCTGGGTTTAAAACTGAAAGAGCCTGTGATCGCATTGCAGTTTCCAGCTGAAGCCAACTGACCCGCTTCACTTTTGTTTACCCTTTATCAATGTATAAGAATGCCTCTCAAAAACAAACGTGCCTCCATATGTTTAGCGTTTATTGCAACATCATGTATGCGTGGGAATGCGTTAGTTCTTATATGCTTGCTGTGCTAGATATTTGTTTAGTTTACATCTATATCAAGATCGCATGACTGTCATAGGTTGTTGCTTCATTGTGCCTAAACAGGAGCAGGAAGTGGGCAACATATGTTTTGCAGATTCCGTAAAAGCAATGCGATCTGCAACTTTTCAGAAATACAGAGGGTATATTTTAGTGTGAAGTGGATGGATGTGGATAGATCATAGTGTTGGGTTATGAGTCGCGAAGAGCACCGTTCGGAGGGGCAGGCTGTAGGACCGGTGACCTGGGTAAGAGAGATGGACAGACAGGGATCGGTGCTGGAATATCAGCAGCATCAATCGAAAACTCACTCCCTCTACAGTCGAGTTCTTCAGCGTCTACACTACAAGTTCTTATTAATTTCATGTGTGTGGGGATCCAAGCACTTCTTCCCACTAAATGGTTAAAAAATCATTGACTGTGACTTTAGGCCTACCTGTAAAGTGTTTAATCTTTGTAGGGAGAGTGTATTTTTATGTATGTATATCAAAATTAAGGTTTATTATATGATTTGTGTTCAATATATGTGCATTCCATTACTGTAGTATTTTAGCATTAGTTTCTGTAAGAACACAAGTTTGTAATACAAACTGTATTGGAATTATTAGTTGTAGATGATAGGCCTATAGTGTATCCCCTACTTCTAGCCCTGTCCACTAAGTCAGGGTTTCTCAACCCAGATCACAGGACCTCCAGACAGTCCACATTTTTAGCCTGTCCTAGCTCCTAGCCAATCAAGAACACTCTATTCCTAGTACAGGTGTATTGGGAACTAGGAAGGAGCCCGGTGGTTCTTCAGGCTTCTTTAGAACCCTCCCAGGTAAGTGAAGAAAAACATTGATTGGCTCAAATTGAAATGCCTACAATATGTACAGATCTTCCATGTGCAGAAGCTCTCTTTGAGTGAGCAAGGATGCGTCACGCATGACTGATGTGGCTCTCAGTTTGCTCAATGTGACATGTAACCTAGTAACACCGGCGTATGAAATGAGTGAATGATAGAGGGAACCTTTTCTGAAATGCTCCATGCCTTTCACAGTCGGCATATGCTCTAATATGAACCACGCATGGCAATGATATTTCCCCTGCAGGGTTTGTAAGTTGCACCTTCCCAGTCTCCATAAAACGCCACAATACTGGAGAAGGTGGTAAATAGATTAAGTGTTTGTTCCAGCCTGTTAACATCACTGAGCACAAAATGCTGAATACTTATCTGCTGTTCGTTTGAATGAAGATAAGGACTAGAGGTTGACTGGTGGTTAACAGTCAAGCCATTTCACCTTCACACTGATCTGGTTGAGATGCTGTTTGTGACGTCAGGCCTATGTTTTGGTCCTCCGTCCATCATCAAAACTCTTTATCCGGTACAGGGCTGCAGTGAGTATGTCTGAGGGTTCGAACCCTAGGGGAGGGGCCCAAGTACTCAAGGAACAAAACTCTAATGGGAAAGTTGCCTCCCGTTCCATTTATTTTAGGATTGCCCATAGTAAAGGTATAATGTTGTGTCCTTTATTGATTCATGAAAACATGATTTGTGAACCCCTCCAGCTCATCTAATTGTATCGTTAGGGCACTCCTGCAGTTTGGCAAATATTAATGAGTGTCCATTTAATGTCCAGTAGTTCTTGCATATATAATGCGTCGAGTTACATCAAGTGTAAATGTGTATCTTGAATATGCTTGGCCAAATAAACGTAATAAAATCTATATAAAAAGTTCACTTCTGAGGCAACTTGGCCAATAATCCACCTGTAGAGCAAATGAAGAATGGGTGAGATTAATGTCAATAACACGGTAACCACATGGCGTCGTGTTACCGCATCAGCATGCTAGCGTGGTGCGCAAATCTGCTAAAGCTGAGATGCTTCTGTGGTATTTTGGTGAGTTATGCTGCATAAGCAAGCTGACATTAGTCCAACATGCCGCACTGCCCACCAGTACCTCCGCGTTACAGTATTTATTTACTTATAGACTTTGCCCAAATTATGTCCTGGGTTTTACCTAATTAATAAATTAGAAACATTTAAAAGTAATGAAAAAAAATCCAGCTTTAGCAATTTGATGATGCATCCACCTTTGTTATTAAAAAGTATAGATACAACACAGGGGTCCCAGCAAGTGCAGCCTGTGGAAGACTGTTTAGGAAAGGATATTTGCCATATTTGTGTAACTTAGCTTGCTATATTTCTATGGTTCTATAGTAGTGAAGCTTCATTTATTGTTAAGTAACTGATAGCTTAGCTCACTACACTTCACAAGTAGCTTGCCCAACACTGCAGCTCAGTTACACTTTGTTGCAATGGCAGCCCCTCTTATATCACAAGCTGCAGTGAGTTCGCAAGACATTCCAGGTTAGCGACTCCCAAGTCATCCATTGCTTTATTTTGTCTCGTAGTTGCATGCGCTTTAAGTGGGATTGTTCCTTATACGCTATTCCCACCTCTCAAAGCTTTATTTTACAAAGATTGCAAATCGCTGTTCTACTGGTTTCTGTTGAAAGTGTAAAATACTCCCACATCGTCATGTCTTATCTTACGCTCCCTGTACTGCGAAGGGTATGTGCATGACGTCACAGCAGGCGGAAGTCACTGTACTCACACCCACTGAGTAGCAAAAAAGACTGGGGCAGCATTAGTGTTCGTTTTGCCGCAACAAAACGCATGTAAAATTGGAAAGAGTCATGTGATTGATTGTACAAATAAATATAACACAAAATCTTTTTAGAGAGTGCCAAAAACTAAATAAGTAAGTATAGGACGTGTATCGGTCACGCGTGGACGATACCCCATCTGTCAAATAGGTCCTGATCGGCACCGATGCCGATCTGAATATCGGATCGGTGCATCGCTACTAAGCAGTGGATTCCTGCACTTACTGCTAAGGCTGGCCCTGCAGCTTTGTTATCCTGTTACCTCACAAGCACCTAATAATACAGAGCAGATGGGGGAAACTCTCCTACCCCATTGTCAAATATTAGATCAGGCTTTAGCCCGGAACCTCTTGCTTACCAGCTGACTGTATTGACTTACTGGGCAGGGAGCTGTGCTGCTTAAACATGAACTTTCAGGCTGCCACCCATTCCTCTACGTCGTCTTGGCAAAGGGGTTTGTTTCTTTCAAGATGTGTAACTTGATCCCAGAGGCTCTGTGGGGCTGCAGTCATACCTTGACTCCATATCATGTGATTAGGTCTTGCATTTGTTCTGAAGAATCGAACTTCGTGGTAGCTGTTTTGCAGCTAAGCCACGAGTCACCCTCCAAAAAGGCTAAAAAGTGACTTTTTTTGCCAAGCACATTCTTAAACTTACTGCTGAAGCAGGTGATAGGGCTGTTATGTGTGTGTTCTGGCATCAGATGTCTTGTCTTGGGGATGTGTACCGCAGTACACCCACTTTCTTGTTGACAAGCTCATCGCCAATACATGCTAGATGTTCCTTTGAAGAATCTTTTGTAACCTATCATCCTTTATCTCTTCCTCTCTTTCCCAGAGACTCCATCAGCTAGTTAAGGGGGCTGTTGCTTGGAGACGCACAGTGGAATCACTGGTGGGGGGCAGGCCCTCCCTGTCTCCTCCTGATTTCAGGCCCGGACCCAGCACGGGGTGATCCGGTGTGGGGAGGTTGCCTACAGAACATGGCCACTGAGCTGATCCGAGGCCAAAGCGAGGGCCCAAAGGGTACTGATGGGGGTCACACTACTCTACTGGAAAAAACCCAAGTCTTCTTCCAGATTTGTGACACGGAAGGCAAAGGATTTGTGACACGCAGGGATATGCAGGTAAGAAATAAGGAATTCAGGAGGCCGGGGCAGGTTCTCCTTTATGGTTTATTTGGCTTCTTCCAGCAGCTGTCATTCTGTGCCCTGTGACATCATACTTGTCTACATCTGTCTTCAGCAGCTTCGTTCCTCCTCATTCCACCAAGCCTTTGGAGATGCTTTTGGTGCATATTCAGCCAGGCCTGTCATGTTTTATTTGCACACTAACTTTCACATAACAGGACCCTTTATTAGGGAACAGGAACTTTTGTCCTGGTCACACCACAAGAACTCGGGCAGATTGTAGTTCCTCAGAGGCTATTCCGGAACCCTCCACACTAGGTGCTTATTGTTTGAACACAAACTGCTTGGGGGGTGCTTTCAGCAATATCTTTCTGATTGGTCGACTATAAGCATTGCCTAGCTTGTAAATTACATGGAAGTGTGGGGAAAAGACACAGAAGTAGAATTACATTCAATGCATCAGTGAATACCCTTTTGCTTGCATCTCCATATTTCTGCCTTGGAAAAATAGATTGATAACCAATATACTTTTTAAAAAACTTGCCAGAAGCAATTAGAGAAATGTTACATTGCTTTTTTTATTCTGTGGAACACAAAACATCAATCTGTTTTCCAGATTTAATAATGAATGACAAACTTATTGTGGGTTACATAAATAAAATATAAATAAAAGGTTGTGTCCCATTTTGATTGCAATCGATCTTCCAAATAACGAAGAAAACGGCTTGTTTATCCTCCATTGTTTTGGGGTGACGGTGTAGTTTTTATTATGTTAAGATTAACCTACATAATGGTCCCAGTTCCTGTTGTGTGGGGTGAAAGCTGGCTCCACAGTGGATTATTATTAGTCACCATCATGATCCTCAGCATCCCCACCCCTTAACCAAGGTGATTTATTACCTGTGGGTTACCGGAGACAATTTTCAGAGCAGTGAGCAATTGTGGCCTACACTCATTTATTTTACAAACTCATTTCTCACTTTCCTGGAAATGGATCGGTAATTAAACAAGCAATACATTTGCATTGTTCTTTATAATTTATGGGAAAAAAGAACTTTGATATAGAAATTATCACAGTAGTCTTTATAAAGCAGATGAATACCTATCTGTACTGCAGACTGTAGAGTACTCATAAAGTGTAATCAAAGTTACATTTATAGGAATTTATTTAGCAAATTCTTTTGTCCAAAACAATTTACAAGCCACGTACATAAGTGCATTACAGTCATTGTTGTCTGGATCTGTATTGGGTCCTTTATGTTTTGAGAACATGATCTGTTAACCCATTTTTTTTTACTTGACCAGATGCTGCTTCAAGGACTTTGAGACACAGCTTGGCTTTTGTCATTCTGTTAAGATTTCATAAACCAGCATATTTTGTGTTTACTTTTCAGAGCAGTGTCCTGAAATGCTTCATGAAGTGGTGGTCTTCATGGAAAAAGCGCCTTTTGTTACAGCTTGTATTTCTTGAGGACAGCTCATTGTGATGTGCCCCCCAAAAAGAACTGGAATGGGGAGGTGTTAATGACTGGCAGGTGACTATAGAGGGAGGGAGAGATGTCCAGATAATTGGGTAGTTCTCTCAATATTTATGGAACAAATAATGACCTGTACTGGTTTTGAAGGATTACTGCTGTTAAGTGGGTGATTTTACAGCAAATAAAGTGTCGTATACCTGTCATTCAGCTGTGATAAGGTTAGGATATTGTGCAATGTAGATAGAGATGGCGATCCACATTTTTTCAGTTCCTATTCGATTCCGATACATAATTGCCGATACTGATACAGATTCTGATACAAGAGCTCTTTTTACTTTGTTATACTTTATATATACTTTTTAAAGCTAATAAATACAGATGGAAAAAATGTAAGACAAAAAATATTTAAGTAGGCTACTACATACCGTACTGTTCCACCTCGTTTGTTTTAAGCGTTTTTGAGGCATTTGCAGTTCAATATGAATATCTTCAAAGGAAGCAAGTGGCATATGCTTAAAATTTGAACAGTTTTTCTCCCATTGGCGTCAGCTCAAATACACTTCTGTTGCGATGGCAGCCCCTCTTGTATTACTAGCTGCAGCAAATTCGCAGAACAGTCCAATTAAGTTAGTGGCTCCCAAACCATCCATTGCTTTTTGTCTCACAGTTGCGTGCTCTTTGTAAAATGGGATTGTCCATTAAACGCTATTCCCACCTCAAAACTTTATTTTACATAGATTGTAAATCGCTGTGCTACTGGTTTCTGTTAAAAGCATATAATACTCCCAGATCATCACGTCTTATGTTGTGCTCCTCGTACTGCGAAGGGTATGCGCATGACTTAACAGCAGGCGGAAGTCACTGTACTCACACCCACTGAGTAGCAAAAAAGACTGAGGGCCGACGATAGCATTCGATTTGAATGCCACAAAAAAACACGTAAAATAGGAAAGAGCTGTTGTGCGATTGATTGCTAAAAACTAAATAAGTAAGTATAGGATGTGGATCGGTCACGCATGGCCGATACCGATCCGTCAAATAGGTCTGGATCAGCGCCGATACCGACCCGAATATCGGTATCAGTGCATCTCTATATGTAGACTGCATATGAAAAGGAGGGTCCTGAGGCCTGGCATCTGACCAGCCTCTGTCTCAGAGCAATACCAAGAGAACATGCAGAGGTTGCCTCCATGAAAGTGTTTGCTGAAAGGCGATAATCTATACCAGAGCCATCACCAAGAGGCTACCGTTCAGGAAGAACTGTTTACATGCGGTTATTAGTTTCTGCTGGTTTATTGGTCTTGCTGCTTTGTCTTTTGAATATGCTTGTGGTTCATCCAAAAACACAGGAAACGAGTGTGCTCTGTAGTTTGCTTGTGGAGGTCTCTTCTTATGACAACCTTGTGCTGTAGGCCAGCAACACAGAATTGTGCTTCTATTGAGGTATATTGATCTGTTATTGTGCTGTGTTGAATGGTGTGTGTCATACTGGTTGTGGTCTCTTTTACTTTGCTTGAGGGCCTAACACACATGACTATTCTGCCAAGGATGGGGTTAAATCCATGACCTTTTAGTAACAGGCACAGAGGCCTAGTCATTGAAAATTGACTTTGGTTGGACTTGAACCCACAACCTTTGAATCATTTCTCATAGGGGCAAGACTAGAAGTACAGCTTAGTAGATGCATTTCTCCCTTGGTAGGAATATAAAATCATAGGCTGTACATGTCATTCTCCCCTAATTTACTATCTTCCAGAGGCTCTGTGGAGAGCTTCCCCTAAGCTCAGAGGACCTGGAGGATGTGTTCGACTCCCTTGATGCGGATGGAAATGGCTACCTCACCCTGGAGGAGTTTTCCAGTGGATTCAGTGGGTTCTGCCTTTCCATGTCTCTGAGTAGCTTTCTCTTGTCAGTTTATAACAGGGCTCTCCAACTCCGGTCCTGGAGAGCTACTATCCAGTAGGTTTTCTGTCATACCTGGCTTCTGATGAGCCACACATGTTCTCATGTAAATACCAGGGCCAGGTGTGGCTCATCAGAAGCGAATTAGGATAGAAAACCTACTGGATAGTAGATAGAGTTGGAGACCCCTGGTTTATACATTATACAAGGAGACACACAATGGGATTATACACTGAACAAAAGTATTGGGACACCTCACCATTAAATCTACACTAACACTTATGACACCGCTCCTCTTATGGGAGTGTGTCTGTGGGATTGTTAGTTAAGCATTTTATTTACCTAAGGAGCAGTACTCTAACTGAAAATTCTATTTATAATTGAGGCTCAGTACACAAACTTTGTACATTTTCTGAATGTCAGCACTTTGTCAATATAAAGGTGTTTCAAATTACACACAAGGCTTGGATGAGGCCAAAATGACAAACTGTGTAGAAGTCTGTGTTTTTAATGCACTGACATCATTATGTATTGTCCAGGTGAGTTTCTATTTGGCCGGAGGATCTCTGTAGCGGAGCAGACTTCAACTTCACCTGGCCCAGCCTCTCAAGTTGTGTTCCAGAGTCAGTGTGACGAGCTGGACTCTAGTGAGGATGAGAAGCACTTCTCTTTCCTAATGGAGAGTCTGGGGGCCAGCCACATGTTTGAGGAGTGAGTCCTTCCTGCCTCAAGCTCCACCCAAGGCTATACCTATTGCGAGAACCCTCAAGGCTATGCTTATTGCTAGAGCTACTCCCATAAGGCACCTCCACATTGATTACCCCTAATGTCACCCTTCACCCCTAAAGATCACAAGGTCCTGTCTTTGAATACACACACATT